>VZRH01004459.1:787672-828679 GCA_013397555.1 Urocynchramus pylzowi | reverse complement strand
GGTCCAACCCCTCTGACACGGCCTGGGGACCTTCCACTAGACCAGGTTGCTCAGAGCCCCATCCATTTTGGCCATGAACACTTCCAGGTATAAGACATCCACAATTTATCTCCTGTTGACTGCTGAAGACACACAGCAGAGAAATTAATACAAATTAAAATGATCTAATAGTTTTCAAATAAAAATATTTTTATAATATGCAATTTTTTATTCCTAAGTTACTAATCAGTAAATCTGGGAACAGTGTCTATTAGGTAAAAGATCACTTTCAGTTATGGAATATATATAATATGACTGAACACATGTTTACTAATTGTACTAAACTGGGATTTTATTGAAGCCATACTCGATGTTTAGAGCATGGTGATAAAACATTAGGTCATTAAACTGACAATAACTCATAGAGACAGTTTCCATAGCTGCAGTGTAGTTCCTAAATATTTTTTAAAGTTTTAATTTTTCTGTGGGTGATAGATCCTTTATTATTGCCAGGATCTTGTGAAAGCCATCTTTGCAGTGCTGGCGTATCTCAACTGTTGTCTTTCCTGAAGCTATTATTAGGTGGTTTGCATTTGTACATTGGATATTTAGGGAATGTGAGTACTGAGCTTATCTTTAGTTTTTTAATCATCCAGACTCTTCTTTAGCAATCAGTCTGAGAACTATTGCATGATGTCATCCTGCAGCAACTGTTAAATGCTCTTTGTTGAAAACATGGGCCTGGTTTGAGAGACCGCAATTATTAATTTATCTTCATTTCTAAAGGTATCACTTGTGACTCTGTTTACAACTGTTTTTCATTGATTGAGAATTACATGAATGACCCATTATATCTTCACTTTGGTCTTCCCTGTTAAATAATCACTCTGCTGTTTTAACTCTTCGTACACTGCATTGTGGGAGCCGATAACTGCATTGCTCACAGCTGGGCTGGAAGCATAATCTGGAAGCATGCAACAAGGGTATCCCCAAATTTTCATCAGAGAGAAAATCAGGAAGGCAAGATCAGCAAAGTTACATTTGCTGCTTTGTTTGGGCATTGCAAATATGTGAAATCTGTAGATGTACGTGACACCAGTCCTACCATTTTTTGGAGGATTTAGGAAATTTTTTACCCCAAGAGATGGAAAAGAAATTATGTTGAAGGCTATCACCTTGCAGCAGCCTTCCATATCAGTTTCAGTTGGCATTTGGATTTTCATCTAGTGAGAAGCCCAATGTCCCTTTTCCCAAGACTCACCAAGTTTGATTGCTTTTGAATCTGCTTTCAGCAGTCACAGCCTGACTGGTTTAGCACTCAGAATGAGACTTGGCAACTCTTGCACATTACCTCTTTCTGTCTGAAATCTTGCTAAGCTCACGATTAGCATGGCATAGGCCATCTATGAAATTTTAAGTGCTAGCTGGCAGCAGGATGACCAGAGCTTGGCTCATGTTTCTTATCTTTGACACACAGAATAACAAAGTGATTACAGAAAAGCAGTGTTACAGTAAGGGAAGGATGGAGGGCTTATTTCTGCGTTTGAAGCCTTAAAATCATAACAGCAGGTCTTATCCCAGTGGAAGAGCAGTCTCAGAGCAGATGGACTGTAGCAGTGGTCTGATCTGTGTTGGACAGCAAATGGAAATGATTTCAAAGATGCAAACACAAGACTGACTAAAGAAGTGCTTGAGCTGTAAAGATAAAATTGCCACATCATTCACAAGGAAAAATATAAATTACTTAGATACTCTAACAAAGAAACTCTACTGATTCTATTCTGCCTATCTCCTATTCTTCTTGCACAGAAGTCCTAAAGAGAAAAAAAAACAAAAAAAAGAACAGCATTTACAGTTCTACAGAAAAAGCTGTTTTTCTTCCTCTGAGAATGTGAAAGAATCTAAGTTTCAGAGTAACTTAAAAATGCTTGAGTGCCTTATTATTTTTATCAGCATCAAAGCAATTCCTGTCCAGGGGATCATTGTGGATGACAAGAAAATTATGTATATGATAAAATGTCCCCAAAAAGTCAGTGTTATGTGATGAACTTGTGTTAAACCTGTCCGTGTTAGACACAGCCTTTCTAAGAGATTTATTTCTTCCTTGTCTTTAATGTTAAAAAAAAAAAAAACAACAAAAAACCATCAAACCCAAACAGTTAGAGCAGTATTAATGCACTTCAATGTTTTATATCTTGCTGAAAGATGTATGAAAGGGTGTAGGATGTGTATTATAAATTCCCTTGTGTATTCTGTAGACTATGCCCAGCAGAAAGGTACAAATGGAAATATATGCTCTTCATTAATTACACTAAGGGTATGACTGACATTTGAGGAAAAATCCAAGCAGCAGCATGCAAATCACTCTCAGCCCTAACATGTATGGAGAGCTTTATTGATAACAAATTCCAATAGGTTTCACGTGGCATCCTTTTGGTTCCAGGGTCATTTCTTTTGAATGCAAAGATTATTTGGCATATCCAGAAGAATGGCACACTCGAGAGATAATATCATAATAAATCTAAAGGGAATGCTCTAAGTTTTACAGCTGCTGGAATGGTTTGCCCAACTGCATGTCCAACTGATTAGTGTGAATTTGCACAAAAATGAACATGTTTATGAGAAGAATTCTTATGGACTTGAAGAAAGAGCATTAGGAAGTGATCTTAAAAACAGGAATACCTTCATTTTACTGGTTGTAACACAGGTCTCCTTTTAGCTGCATTCCAGTGTTGAGTTTTGTCTATGTCTGAATTTGCAAGATTTGTAAAATTTTCTACAACTATGAATAAGTTTCTAATGTGTGGGATCTTAAGCTTCATCTCATTAAATAATTTTTCAATTTGACAAGTACTCAGTCTTTTCTAATCCAATTGTCCAATTTGTAAAGAATTAGAGAAACCTATTTATTCACAGATTAGGTAACGCAGTACAACTTATTCCAAAATATTTTAGCAAACATTAGGTCTGAATTTCATGAGGTCTTATGATTTGGTTTTCATGGACATACAAATACTACTGGGTACTTTCTGACATGGCTTAGATTTCCAAAAACCACCTTACTCAATTATTAGTTTTTACTTGAAGCACATGTTAGTGATTTCATGTGTGTTACCAGTTATGAGAAGCAATTTGACTGGACCTGTAATATTAGGTGATGTAACAAAGAGCATGATCATTTATCTGAGTTTCTCAGACAGTTGGATTTTCTGTCTTTTTTGCAAGCGTCTTGGCTCATGTGCCTTCATTCCACCTCCAAAATTTAGGGGACAAAAAATGTTTGCCTTCACTTCTCTAGTTTGGAAGTTAGTAAATGGCTGCTAGCAGTTGAGGGTAGCTAGTGCATCCCTGCCTAGGGGAAATATTTTAGAATTTTCTCCCTGAACTCACTACCCTGACCTGAAGGAACTGGTCTCCTATTGACTCTTCACTCCACTGAGCCCTAGGAAGTCTTCTGTGGTAAATGCAAGCCTGTAACTCATAAACTAAGGAATCCTTCTTCCCACCACATTTTGGCCCAGTTTACTCCAAAGGATGCCTCTATAGTTAAACTGAGGGGAGGCTGCTAGGAGTCTCACATAAAACAGCATTTTTTTGACACAGTAGCTCAGAGGAGCGATCCATCCAATCCCTGTCAACTTCAGGCTGAGTCAGTCAGAAATAGAAATATCCCCTGGCCACAAAAGTATGGGGAAAATGCCACTCTGTAGAGAGTAAGGATCTGCCTCCTGTACTCCATCTCTGCCTGCCCACCAGGTGATGGAACTGAAGCATCAAATGACAGAGAGCTTGAACTGCAGCTTCTCCTTGTGTAAGACTCCATGCCAGTCTTTTTTACTGCCAACTGACCCCTGTCCTCTGTCCTATCAGCCCATATGGCTGTTTTTTCCAACATTAACCATTTTAATGCCCAGCTATTGAAATTATCTGAAATTCAAACTTATGTATCCCATGAATTTCCAAGTGCTGAAACCCCAATTTCCTTTCTAAATGTTGGTGCCTCTGGCATCCCCCAGACAAGTTCTATAATTATCTTATGCATTTTTAATTTTAAAAAATCTGCACCATCTAGAAATATAAAATTTTTAAGACTAGTAACCTAAAACAAACTTAAATTAAATAAGACAGAGGTACTTTACTGCCTGTATTGTTTATATTTAATGAAAGAGAACACATTTACTTAATATATCTGAAGCCAGCACGTTCTTCTGTCTCTTGCACTGGAGTGTTGCAGAATTTAGGTCAAGTATATCAAACTGTAAACAGGGATTTGCAAATAATCACATGGAATAGCTCACAAGAAATAGTCCATAGTGGTCACATTAATCAAATTAGCTATTCTTTGGCTCCCGCTGCTGCAGTAGATCCCAAGGTTCTCACATGCTGTCTCAAGGTGTAAGTAAAAGGAGGTCCCTGATCCAAAAGTTTTAATGTTAACAGTGAGGCCAAAACCAGTGGATACATTGAGCAAGAGGTGAAAGACAGAAAGTTTTCCAAGGAAAACAAGCAGACTAGCAGAATTTGCCAAGCTCAAATTATGTATTCCCTGATATTAAAACTCAGACCCATGCAGTGGGATTAATGTCCCAGTTGCAGGGGTGATGGGAATTGCATGCTGCTGGGGAGGTGGTTATTGATCAGCTCCCTCCTGCTGCTGGGTGTCTGTGTTTGCCAAGAAGTGGGATGCCACAGTTGCCTGCAGCTGCAGAGCTCCTGGGCCAGAGCTGGCTTGACTCAGACATAGCAGAGGGAGGTCAGATCTGCCTGCCCTTGTCTGTGTAAACATATCCTCTGACAGAATAAAAATGCAAACTAGCCCATCTCTCGTGTCTGATCGCTGTAAGTGCCACTAAAAGCCTCTCACCATCATAGGCAAAACTGAATATTATCTCCTCCTGGCTTAAGGGTGGGAAGCTGGAATCTTGTCCTCCTGCCCTGGGGGAATCCAGCAGGACTGAGACAGCAGAGAAAAGAGCTACAAGTACTGGAATTCCAGATTCCCGTTAGTTAGATTAAGCAGCAGCCATAGATGGTCCAAACACTCCCTATCTTTCAGTTCACAGCAGCAATATTTGCCAGCCTAGCCATCTAGACCTTTGGCATGGTCAGAATAAACAGCAGGGTCATTTTCCTGTTTCAAGAAACAGGCTATTTTCCTGTTTCTTGCCACTCTGTCGCCCACTTGGAAGGCTGGTTTTTCCAAGGGGAAAAAAAAAAGGAAAAAAAGAAAGAAAAAGCAGTTCAAGAGCTGTATTTACAAACTTGTAACTATTTCCAACAAAGCCTATGGCATCTCTTAGATTTAGAAAACATATTGATTGTCATTTGTTGCACAGTTTCTTAAACACTCCAGTAACAGGGGAAAAAAAAGCATCCATCTAAGGTATAAACTGGATGTCATGCTAAAAGAATCTTTCAGGTTAAATAATACAGTATGAGGAGATTTATTCCAGCAGAAAACATTATTCATTTCATTTGTAAGAACTAATAGGAAGGTCTCCTATACTCCCCAACTCCCCCTTAAAGGGAGGTGTTCTGATACAATCAGATTTTACAATTACTTTCTTTAATCTCTAAATCAGTAAGAAATGAAAAATACTCCTCTTGGTTAGCTTCTGATGCCACATTCTGTCCTGATTTTACAAATAATTGATGAAGTAGTCTTCAAGTGTATCAAAGAGGAAATGCTGATAAATGAACCACTGTGACAGGAACACTTTGAACAATGCAGATTGCAAACAGCAGAACCACAGTGCATGTGAGCTATGCACAGAGGGTACTTGGTTGTGTGATCTAATCATGAACTATATAACAGGAATATGCAGGAAAACCAAGGGTGTGATCAACAACAGGGAGTCCTTCAGAGCCTTTCTCTTTGCAAGAAATCCTCCACTAGGAGAGTGTCATGACATTGTGTCTCCTTTTTAGCCAACATGAGAAAGTAGGAAAATAATAAAATGAAAAATATCCAAATGTGAAAGTATGCCCTGAGCAGACTTCTTATCACTGAAATGGAGATGTGCCAGTCGTTTCTTAAAATCCATCATGAATATTAAAGCCATTATCAGTGAGATGGGACAGAAGCTCTGATAGGACTTGATGGTAGCAATATAAAACATAAGATAGATCATTATGGTTAAGGCGAGTGGTGGTGATCTTTAATGGAAGTGCAGAAATCACTACTAGGGTTATAAAGCCAAACTAAATCCTCAGAAAGGACAGGTGATACCCATATCTCCCTCTGCTACTTTTGACACTGTTTACCTCTCTTCTGGTTCTGCACTGTGTTTGGATTCACTGAAATCTTTTTTCCAAACTCCAGCTCTTTTAGAAAATGATGTTTGAGTCTAAAGAGACTCTCCTTTATCATCTGTGTTAACACATGATGGCCTGCTGAAGTGTCGGCCAGGTCTTGCCCATGGTCACACTTTATTATCTCCATGTACCTTCTAGGACAACAGAGATTGTTTCAAAGCCAGCTCAGCCTCACTTCATTTCCTAAGCAGTGGAGCGTGGACTCCCTCTAGCCTCTCTAATGTTTTTTGCAGTAGAAATGCATTGATTCAGCTTCTCTGAATTTTTATATCTTGCTTGGTTCATTTTCCAGCCTGCACCACGCTAACCCCTTTTCTAGCTTTAGGCAGCCTCCTGTGAGAAGTGGGTTTCCAGGTCAAAACACAGCTCTTACTGGCAATCAAAAGTGGAGGACTTTCTAGAAAAATGCCATCTTTTACAGCATTGTGCTTTTTTGGAGTTACTCCCCCCAGGCCTGGATCTGGCCAACTTGAGAGCACTCACTAACAGGATGGGCAGCCCAGCATTTCAGCCTTTGTGACTGCTGCAGGCATTACTCACAGCTGAGTATCTCTAAACAGCTGAGCCTTTTGGTTAGGAGAGATGTGCCACACTAGCTCAATTCTAAGCTCAATTAGCAGATAAAAATACCAGAATGGCTCCCACGGCTTTCTGGAGGGCAAAGGCTTTTGGCTTGGACAAAGTGCTGAGCAAAGTAAGACAGGGGGATTTTGACTCTCTTGTCTCCCTGTGTAGGAATTCATTATCAGAAGTGGGAAAAGCCATGCAGAGGTAAATTTCATTCCAGCCCTTTCTGGAAGGAATTGTCCCCTAGGGGAAGCAATGACACAGTTTGCCTCCCCAACACCCCCAGACAATCCTGGTGCACTGATGAGCACTGGGATAAGCTGTCATCTCTGCTTACCCAACAATGGTGCTGGAGACAAGTGAAGCAGTGAGCTCTGTGCTGAGCACCAGGAGCATCTCATAGCAACACCAGAACCCAGGCAATTCCCAGTGCCAGATTCAATCCAAAGCACTTCAGCATTCACACTACTGAGGTGCCCTGGGACACCTCAAGAGATACCCTGGGACAATGAAGAATCCTCCTGGCTTTGTCTCAAAACGTGTCATTTATGGACACTCCCTATTCACATTCAGTCTTGCATCACAGATACACTCAGAGATAAATCCTAATTCAGTTCTTAAAGATGCTCTATGTCTGGGTGCTTCAGGATGAGCTGTCAGGGTATCCTGTTTCCATGCTTATGGGTTTGCAGAGTGACTCAAACCTTGCAGTAAACTAGAGAGATGCACTCAGTGCTTATCAGTTGTAACTAGGCCACTTATTTAGTTATTTAAATTTGGATTGAGGCATTTAATTTTTGGAACTCAGGCTCAAACATTTAGTCCAAAATATCCAAACCCAGATGCTAACTGTGGGTTTAAAATACTTATTTAATTTTTTTTTTCCCCAGAGCTCCCAATATGCAGGAATTTGGCTTTTAAATTGTGATGTATACAAATTTTAAAACTCAGCCCTTGTCAGGTTGCTTATGCAACATCTGATGCCCATGTTGCCATGGTTAGTGGATTCTTTGGGTGAAGGCTGTGGCAACTAGTCACATATGGTATTTGCATAGAGCTGTGCACAAGAATTGCATATTAAATTACAAATTCAAGGGAATATAGCCTGGGTCTACCAGGAACTAAATATGCAAATGCTTGGACTGAATTGCCTTTATCTCAGGGTAAATTCCCAATTAGTTCATTAAAAATTTAACCATGCAGCACACTTGTTCCTGGTCCTACTGTTGGTAATGGTGAGCAAATCTAAATGACAAATGCTCTGTGCAAAAACAAACAGAGCTGTCAGGGTGATGTGGAGATGTTATAAACAAGCCTACATATTTTACAAGGTGATACAAAAGAAATTCACTGTTGGCATCTTTATTTTTGGCGTTGTGCAGAAATCAGTGGTGTGGCAAAGAAACTACATGGTTCAGAAAGAAAAACAAGATATTCAAAGAACATTGCATGGTGTTTCTATGGGCATCACCTCAGTTTCTTCTTTGTTTTCTTTGTTCTGTGCAAAACTCTGAGGGGCATAAGCTGAATTGAGATATTCCAGTTCTGGTTCTTCCTAAAGAATGGTTGCTTAAACATTGTCTCACTTGAATAGCCTTTCCCATTATCTGTATGTGTGCATCAACTTTTTAAAAATAATATATTTTTTCCAGATTTAAACAACAGTGAAATAAATACACAGACTTTTAAAAAACTGAATTATGATTCAGTTGTGAAAAATGTCCTCTAAGTTGAAGCTAATAAATCATTGTAATTCTGAATTATTAGCAACTGCAGCTGAGAGGGGAAATTCTGGAAAACCTGCACAAGGGCGAGTACTGAACAACTATACAATAATTAGAACTCTGGCTTAAGTTGCCAGGAGGACCCTGTGGCAGCAATGCTTGAAAAAACTCTGCTCTGTGTGTAACTCTTAGTGCAATCAAAATCAAATTAGTTATTTCAAATATCAGTAGTAGTCATTCTGCAGTTATTTCCAAAACAGTGTCAAACATGGCATAAAAGTTCACAATAGAAATTTTATCCATACTGTGAGTATGAGACGTGCAGCTCATTCCTGTGTTAGAAACTTGCCAGAAACACAATCATCTCTCAGAAAGCTTTCTCTCTTTTCCAATAAAAGTAGAATTAGCTCTCCAAGAACCGAAAGCACGAGAGCACATATGGTGGTTTAAAGAATGGAAAGAAATTTCCATGTGTCCTGTAGCTCTGATTGTGATAGTGAAAGGCATCTCAAAGACACTGACTGTTGGTGATTGTGTTCATCTTTGACCTGGGGGTATGCAAACAGGGCTGCCTCTGTGCTGCCCTGTGTTTGCACAGAACTAACTACGTAGTAATGGGCTAACTGGGACTAACTGGGACGAGAGGGTCCAGCTCATGCTTCAGCATTGGTGAAAGTCCTTGCCAGGAGCACTGTGACCAGCTCTGGGCCCCACAATTTAAGAAGGATGTGAATGCGTCCAGAGAAGGGCAACAAAGCTGGTGACAAGGCTAGTAGGCACTGTGAGAAGTGGCTGAGGACTCTGGGTTTGTCTGTTTTGGAGAAAAGGGGGCTCAGGGGTGACCTCATTGCTCTCTGCTGATTCCTGAGGAAGGGAAGAGGAGGGGGAGGTGCTGTTGCTCTTCCCTGTGGAATTCAGTGGTAGGATGTGTGGAAATGGGGGATGTGTGTGCAGTGGGGACATTCAGACTGGACTTACTGAGAAGGTGTTCAAACACCAGAACAGGCACCCTAGGGAGGTGGTGATCATTGCCCTAAGCCTTGTCAGTGTTTAAGAGGCATTTGGACATTGCCCTTAAGAACTCGCTTTAACTGATGGTCAGGCCTGAACTGGTCATGCAGTTGGACTGGTTGATCCTTGTATGTCCCTTCCAATAGAAATACCCTGCTCTCTTCTGACTATAGCAGAGTGAAAAAATGGAGATTCTTGTTCTGAGGAGAATAGAATGGAAGTTCAAGCAAGCGGTTAAGGGTGTGTGTCTAGATGGTTGTAGCCTGACTTAGGATAAGCTGCCACCAATAAAGCAGGTTCTTCAAGAGCAGCTGAGGTTCTCTCACCTCTTGGGTCAGGATCTGTGGCTGAGGGACAGAGCAAGTATTGCAGTAGCTTGAGGCAGCTGCTACTGCTGCACTGTTCTCCTGAGTGCCAATAAAGACATCAGTTTTGATAAAAAAGGTATGGCTGGTCTTCAATCCATTGCTGAAGGTCTTCAATCCATTGCTGAAGGTTTTATGCAAAACAGACTTCTCTGCTATTGATTGTCCATGCTAATAAATTGCATTTGCTGAAATAGCAAGTATAAAAGTAAGTTGTGGTAGGACCAAATTAGGAAGAAATTAATGTTCAGAATTCACAGAGAATCAGCAGAAAAATTTTTACCAACATTGAGTTCTCTTGTTTTAATTTCCTCGCTGTGTGACTGATAAAAAGAATAAATAGAAATGTTACCATGAATTTGCAAACTTTTTTATTGCCATGTCATATTGCTTAAACTATGTCAAAGACATTGGCCTGTATTTTAAATCTATAGCAGACCTGGAATAGAAATACTCTCTGAGAATGGGATTGTAACACAGAGGTGGAATTTTAACTTGCAAAAATATTCCATGCAGAATTTTGCCAAACTTTGCTGGCAGGTTTTGGCTGAGAAGTCTCTTTGCAGTCTCTGCACTAAGTGAGGTGTTCGCATGACTTCATATTCCTAGTCCTATTGGTGCTGCTTGATGTGTGGGAAGAGGAGCTTTGATATATGTGAGACCAAGCCTTAGACATTTATTTGAGCACTGTAGAATTTTGAAGTTAATTTAGTGATGAACATGTGAAATGTATGCATCTGAGCTCACATATAGACTATTTACTTTGATGGCTACTAGCTAAAAATGATAGCAGATGGACATAAATCTGTGAAAGGAGATATTCTTTTGTTCCTAATATAAGGGAGATATTAAAATATTGGGAGATATTTTGTAATAGTTATGTATAAATTAACTTATACATATAGGTTACTCCACTGGCTTGTGATCTAGATTGTCTATTTCCAAGTACAATTGAGGAATCTACATACAAAAGAACATTTTCTTATGCAAATTTAAATATTGTGACAGGTATTTTTCCTTTTCTATGAGTGAGGAAATCTATGAGTGAGACAATGGGGTTACTTTTATTTCAGTCCAATGTCTCTCCCTCTGCTTCATTTTACACCATCAGCTCTGGACAGACGTCGTGGTCTGTGGGAAGAGCTGAATGCTTTATACACAGCAAAGAGCAGTGCACATGCTGAGAAACAATATTTACCAGCCTAGGTGGGGTGCAGCATTAATCTCTGTACAGTGCTGTGCTCAGCTTTGTAGAAACACTGTGTGTGTGTGTAATGGTAAGAGATATGAATTGAACGTGGGGGTGTGCAGCAGAGGTGGGGATCAGCCTGCCATTGCAGTGATGCTGCTGCCAAAAGGTGCCGAGCAAGAGCTGCTCTGCAGGAGTGAGTGGGAGGAGCAGGCTGGCCACAATCAGACCACAGCTGCAACGCACGCTAATTAACAAACAGGTTGCAGACTGAAAAAAAATTCTGGTTTTCCTTTCATCTGCTTTTTGATTTTTAATCAGATTGAACTGAAAGTGAGCTTTAGCAAAGGCTTCTTAAAGGATTGTCTGCAAATAGCTGGAAGAAATTCCATTTGCCCTTTAGGGCTTTTGATGGTTGCATGGACTAAAATATGCAAAATTAGTAAGTTTGAACTGTCATTGTTGCACAGAAAATACTCTGATCTAGTTTATTTCATTATCACAAGCTTATTAAAATGCTTATTAAAAACTAAGCCAAGGCTTCAGAGTTTTCCCTCTGTTGCATTCATTTCTTCCTTTTTCCAATCAGACTGTAATTTAATTTCTAGTTTCTTCAGGCCTCTTTGTATTATATCTCTGACTATGAATATTTATAGCTGCTCCCAAATATTAATTTTATTTATGTGCCTTAAATGCCACTTCCAGGTGTAATTAACAAAGGGACTAAGTAAGACTGAACTCAATACCCAGGCAGGTTTACTTCAACACCCTTCTCCCAAGACCTGGCACATCGGCCCTCATCTTTGTATTAGATATGAGCAGAAATTACTTATTTAGATTATCCAGTGTAATCCTCACATTGCAAGGTGAGTTGACATGAAAATCATATGAGTTTACTAAAATCAAATGTTAGAGATACCTTCAGCCTAACTCTGAGATGACAGGGCTATGTGAAAATGTGGGTTTAGTCCCCTGGGGAAAAATAAATCTGTTCCATTATGAAAATATTGAAACTAGACATCAGAAATATGCTGGAGACAGCACAACTGCAGGAGATCCTGTCGATACACCATGGCAGTTCAAGTGCTGGAAGTACAAAGAAATGGATAAGGGAGGATTGGAAGATGGAAAGTGAGAGAAGACAGAAGTAAATGTAAAGAACACTGAAAAAGTGCACAGCAGTGGTAATAAATTGGGCAAGGGGCAAAACAGTATGCCCATAAAAACTCTCTATCAATATCATGGATCTACTGTAAACTGGAATTTGCCACTCTTTAGAAAGGCCACTTGTTCTGGAGGCTGGAGGTTTGTACAGAGGCTGTACAAAAAAGCCCTGGACAGATTATTCCAGCAGTGTAACCCAGAAGTTTATTGATGAGTAGCAATGGGGATCCTGTGACATGAGCTAGAGGGAGGCTCCTTTGTATACACTGTCACACCGTGCATTTATGAAATGACAATCATGTCACAGAGTTAGGTGTGTAAATCTGGTTTCCTACTTCCCTTAAGGCAGCATAAGTTATTATTTAATATTGCTGTTGCCATTTTTTTTTTTCTTGAGTAATTTCCTCCCTGTCTTCTGTTCTTCTTTGGACTTTTCTTGCTTCATGGGAGCAGGGGGGAAGCTCAGTGAAGAAAGGGGAACCTCTCACCTCTTATTTGTGTCTCTTCTGCAAGACCATAAAGTTTATGGCCTGACACCTACCCTGTGTTGTCTTTGAAGCTTCCAGTGTCAGAGCTCTGCTCAGAGGAGGTTCTCACACTTTTTAAGGCCACCTCTAAGGAAGATATTGAATATTAGTCCAACCTCTGCAGCTTGAATTTGATCTTAGAGGTCTTTTTCAACCCTAACAATTCTCTTATTGTACCATTCTATTGTAATTTGGTATGATATTCTACAGGAGGCCAGAGTCTGGAGCTCGTCACTAGGGCAATGAGTTCATTGCCTGTGAAGATGTAAAGCCCAAAACTCTTTGAGATGACACAGTTTTTTTCTAGGTAAAAAAGACAAAAACCCCCAAACATTGGGAGTGGGGAATGAAGGAAAACACCAGCACTAAATACCTGGCTGAAGTAGTTGGACTAACTGGTGGGTGAAAGCTGATGACCTTTAAAGATCCTTTCCAACACAGACTAATGACTCTATGAGTAAGATTTCAAGTCTTTGGGTTCCATTTTTTGCAAAATAGTCTTGGATTCCCATTAGTGCAGGATAAATACTTACTAAATCTGCTCTGCATTTTTCTTTTCATACCAAAGTCAAGTGTTAAAAGCTTGAAGACTGTTCCAAATGCAGAAGGGAGGGGCCTTAGCAACTGCAAGTGATCTTGAAGAAATCAGCGTCCTGCTGCTGGCACATTTCTAGGAATGTGATGCTGTGGCAATAGCAGACCACTGTGGAATAATTTCTTCTTCATAAACTATTGCAGTTTATTTCACCTGGTGCTTTATTCCATGGATGTCACTTGGCGTCCTTTCAACATTTGCTTCGTTTTCCTAGAGGTAAAACTTGTTTTATCCTTACTGCAGAAGCACAAAATATCGTGTCTCCCCCCCTTTAATCGTCATTCATTTTGGAAACATCACCAAGTAAAAGAGAAATATTTAATATATTCAAATACCATTAGATAAGATTGGTGTATTGAAAACAAACACAATGAATATTTCAGTGATTGAAATGAAAACTTGGGTAATGACTTATTTAATACATTTTTCCAAGGCATTTAAAACGTCTTATTTGAATGTATTGAATGATTATTACCCATCCTATTTCTTTTGTTCCAATTGAGAACCCAATTTTTCATGTAGAACAGTGTGAATAATTGACTTTTCAATTTTGCTAGCCAATGAAAACTAAGTAAATGATGATTTAAGCAGAATAAAATTGTTTATGTGAAGTGAAACATATCAAACCTATTTAATGTTGTTTTAGACTTTAGTTTGACAACTAAAATACGTTCTTTTCATCACAAAACCCAACAGCCTTTATTATGCAGACTTTTAAACCAAAATCTTTCCATTTTTCTGGATATCTTTGTATTTTATTGGGGCAAAACTTGACCTATAATTTGTCCTTAAGCTCTCATCTATCTCTGTGTACAAGTGTGAGATACTAAAATCCAGCTGCAGGGTTTCTGGTAGTGACAGTCAAGTTATCCATGCCACTGAGGTGCAGTATTTCTTGGTAGCCATCCAAAGAAGTGTGACCAGCAGGTTGAGGGAGGTGATACTTCCTTCACAGGGCTGGAGCACCTCTGCCATGAAGACAGGCTGAGAAAGTTGAAACTGTTCAGCCTGGAGAAGGCAAGTCTCTGGGAGACCTTAGAGCACCTTTCAGTGCCCAAACAGGCTACAGAAGAGCTGGAGAGGAACTTTTATCAAGGACAGGGAGTGATTTGATATGGGGTAATGGCTTTAGATGAAGGATGGTAGATTTAGATTAGATAGTAGGAAGAAATTCTTACCTGTGAGGGTGGTGAGGCATAGGGACAAGTTCCCCAAGTTGCTGCTCCATCACCTGCAAGTGNACCTTTCAGTGCCCAAACAGGCTACAGAAGAGCTGGAGAGGAACTTTTATCAAGGACAGGGAGTGATTTGATATGGGGTAATGGCTTTAGATGAAGGATGGTAGATTTAGATTAGATAGTAGGAAGAAATTCTTACCTGTGAGGGTGGTGAGGCATAGGGACAAGTTCCCCAAGTTGCTGCTCCATCACCTGGAAGTGTTCAAGGCCAGACTGAATAGGATTTTGAGTGACCTGCTCTAGTGGAAGGTGTCCCTTCCAGTGGCAGAGGGGTTTGGAATGCGATGATCTTTAAGGCCCCTTCCAACCCAAACCATTCTATGCTTCACTTCTTCAATAGTATATGGGGTGCATTACTATATTTAAGTTTTCCTACTCATTTTCCATTTGGCAGAGTTACTGATGTTTTCCATAAATTCTTTAATTTTTTTTTTTTTTTTTTTAAATTTTTTTTTTTCTGGTGATGTTTTCTTGATACTCATAGCTAGGAGAGATGGAGATGAAAGGGAGAAATAAAAAATAACTAACAATCCTAGAAATTGACAAGTCAGTGGGACTCAGCCCTCTCATGCCTCTCTGCTGGCAAGGGAAATTAACTCACTCAGTGTTTCATGCTGTCAGCTTCCTTTCAGTTTCCAGGCTGCTATGTCTAAAGTTCAATCTGTCATTTAGACACGACCTTAGTGTTTTAAAATTGGTCCTGAGTTCCTAAGCTACTTCAGTGTATTTCAAAATTTTGCTAGGAGTCTAAAGACAACCTGGGGAAAAAAATGTGGATTGTGGTAGTAATAGTTGGGTTATACTCAGCTGGGTAGTCACTGGATAATAGATGGAGCCAATGTAAACAAATACATATAGCTTTTTTTTTTTTTTTTTAATATTACTTAAAAATGTACATCTATTTGGTTAAAGAAGCTTATGTTTCCAGAGTTGCCTCAATTTGGCTGATTATGTTCCCTTTTCAACTATATTCATTTTATGATTCACAGGCAGAAAACTTGTCGCTTTGGCCAAGTTATTAGTCATGTAAATGCTATTGGAGATGCAAGAAATGTCAGTCCAAATTAGGAAACCTTTGAAAAACCATCCAACAGTGTAACAGCTCACAGTCCAAAATTATTTAAATGAGGTTGCATTGGCAGTTACCTCAGTCGCCAGTGCCTTTTTATCCACTAAACCTCCAGAATTCCTGTTTTGATGATGCTGTAAGGCTTCATTGCTCTTTTCATGTTTTCCACTCTCTATTGCTTTAGGCAGGTTGTTAGTCTCTGCTATGAGCTGCTTGTGGTGTTCAAATGGCTTTGGGAAATTCTGGTTGCTTTTGAAAATATTCTGAGGTTTGGTCCAGTCCTATTATTTATAATTTGTCTCACTTCTGGCCTGTTTTGTTCAGGTGAGGTTTTCTGGTTGAGCAGGTGTTTTGGGGTTTGATTTCTTTCCATGGAGATGGTCTATGCCACTTCTAAGTGTAAAGAATGTATAAAAACATCCTTGAGTGATCATTAAAAAAATCCCCATGCACTTCCTTTCCTAAAGCAGTCCAGAGGTGTCCACTGGCTGCTTGTACTTCATGGTACATCCAGTGTGGAAATGCAGGACAGATGGAACTGCATCCCACCACTTCTAATTGACCTTCTTTCCAAGGGTCACAATTTCCCAGGCAGTACTTCAAGGAAGCCTACAAGAAAGATGGAGACTTTTTACAAGAGCATGTAGTGACAGGACAAGGGGGAAGAGATAAAAACTGAAAGCAGATTTAGATTAGATATAAGGAAAAAATCCTTTACTGTGAGGGTGGTGAGGCACTGGCACAGGTTGCCAGAGAAATTGTGGATACCTCATCCCTGGAACTGTTCAAGGCCAGTTTGGAAGGGGCTCTGAGCAACCTGGTCTAGTGGATGGTGACAGTCCAGTGAGTTCAAACTCTGCTGTCACAGACAACCATTTTGTGTAATCCTAACCATAAATTTCCCTAAGCTTCTTGTCCTGGGAATTGAAACACCATCATTGCCAGCAGCTGCTGCTTTGATGATGTGTTTATAATTCCATTATAAGAAAAATAGTTCTTAAGAATCCAGTTTAACTACAGTTCAAGGAAGAACAGTTAGACTCCTAAAACTGGTGTTGTGAACATTAGCCTATTTTTATTTTTTGGTTTTGAAACTAAAAATATTTAAGGCCACAGGATGAAGAGTTCCATGGCATAACTGAGGCTTTAAAACCCGCAAAATTGCACCAATGCCATCAATCTCAATAATACTGAATAGCCAAGTCATCATATGACACAAGAAAACTTCAGCTAATCTCAATAATTAACGAACATAAAGTAAAAAAATTTCTTTTACATATGACAGGGTCAACTCTCCACCACTGCAGCTTTCTCAGGGCTCCTTGAGGGGTTCAGGAGAGTCATCTACCTACAGTCTCTAAGGAGACATGGATAAAAGACAGCAGTGATGACAAGGTTAAGGGTTGACATGGAGAGGGATGGAAAGCAGCTGTGGGTGGCCCAGTTGACTGACACAGAGACTCGGAGACAGGAACAGGCAGGCAGATAAAACTGCCATGTGGGAAGAGATGAAGCTTCACAATTTTTGCCTATGCCATGAAAAAAGTGTATGTGAAGATGAAATATTTTTTCCTCATTCAATGAAAGGATGAGCATCAAGAAAGAAATCTCAAAGAGCAGCTAAAGGAGTTGCTTCTTGCTCTGCCAGACCTTTTGAAGACAGATTGCCAGAAAATAACTGACCATTAACTAATAAGGCCATTATCATATCTGTTACGGAGTTTATGTCTTTTAGAAAAATATTACCAAGTTTGGCTCAAAATCTAATTCTGAGAAAGCTTTTTTCAGCATAAAATCTGTAACTGTAATATAGTAGATAATATAGTAGATAATGCATTCAATAATATAAAGAACAACAGGAAAAAACCCTGCTGAACCCTGTCAATTCATCAGTAAAAATCTCTTTCTGTGCTTGCTTGTGAGTTAAAACTCCACAGAAAAAGGAAAAATTATAGACCATGAGAAGTGTTATTATTTGTCTGAAAATACTGTACTTGATTACAATACAATTTGTATCAGTGTGAGTCAAATCTTTTCAGAAGAGTTATTTCAGATAATGCTCATGTAACCAAAAGTAGAAGCAGGTTCTGTTGTCTGGCAAATATCTTTCAGAGAGAGATCGAGCATGTGGGAGGAGGTCTCAGTCAGGATCAAGTACATCAGTCAGGATGTACTCTTCCAAGTAGGTTTTTTATGACTATTGCATGGACTCTATGGTTGTATTTATTATGCTTAATTATTAATTTCAGAAAGGCTTTGAATATGACCTGCACACAAATGCCACTTAAATTCAGTAAACAATATTAAGCAAAAAGTGCTTTATTAAGAATCAAGACTTTTTGTTTAAAGGCTGTCAATTTTTTTGTGAGATGCTGGTTTTTGTATTTTGAGAAAATGAATAACTGCTCCATATTTATTACCTCTATAAAATAAACCAAAGGAAATTAAATAAGAGACTGCTGGTAATTATTGTTTATAGTCCCTAGCCTAGTGCTATGATCCAAAGCTGAAAAGCTTAGAATCACAGAATCATAGAATTGTTTGGGTTGGAAGGGCCCTTTATTGCAGCCTTTCAATATTTAAAGGGGGCTTACAAAATAGATGATGACAGACTTCTAAACAGGAAATGTAGCAATAGGACAGGGGTGATGGTTTTAAACTAAAAGAGGGTGGGTTCAGACTAGATATAAGTAAAAAAGTATTTACAGTGAGGGTGATCAAACATTGGAAACAGTTGTCCAGAGAGGTGGTAGTTACCCCATTTCTGGAAACAATCAAGATCAGGCTGGACAGGGCTCTGAGCAACCTGATCTAGTTGAAGATGCCCTGCTCATGGCAGGAGAGTTGGACTGAGTGACCAGCCACTGAGTGAACTGTAAGGAAGCTATGGCCCCACTTACCTGATAAGTGAATTCCTGCTTTTCTGCCTTTGAACTGCATATTCCATCTTAATATATGTGTCCTGTACAAATACTGTCACAAGCTGAACTGTTTAGCAGCTAATCTTTAGGGAGCTGCAAATAAAGAATGTCAAGAAGGTGTACTCGAGCAGTCTGCCTGGAGAGGATTATTCGGTTGCTGCTTTACAGGTTTCTGCAGTGCTGTGGGAAAGCTCAGCAGTTGCCATCTAGTGGAGGATGAATTCAGGACACTGAACTTTCCAGCAGCTGCTGCTCCTTCTTGGCAACGGGAAAACTGGTGATGTGGAGCAGCAAAAACCAAAATAGTGCTATTTTCAGTGAGCATATGGATCAGAAAATGAAACATGAACTGATCAGACTTCATCCATGAGTGGCATGGAGACCTAAATTGTACTCCATTTTAATCTGTATTCTCTATTTCCCACTTTGACATTACATTTATCTTCATACATTGCAAAAGTTCAGCATAAAAAAATATGCTTTATTTTAGATTTGTTTTGGAAGCACTATAACATAGTGGAAGTTTAGTCTGTTTAAAAGCTGAAGTTTTATACTGCATTTTTCAATTGGTTCCTTTTCCCTGCTGTCCTGTCCCACTTCATCTCAGCAGGACAGCACCTGATCTGACACATCACTAGCAGTGCCAGTACTCACTCTAAGAACACAATTCCAGTTAGCAAATGCCTGGTTCTCCCCTTTCAAGGACTTTGGCTTAATTTACAAAGAAAACAAACCCTGAGCTTATAGAGGACAGGATTCCTTCGGGGCTTGGCTGTTCCTCGATTTTCTCCCTGTGGACCACTGCCAGACAACTCTGTCTACAAATTCCCTTCTGTCCAGAGAGGCCATGGATCTTTGTGAATTAGTGAACTTGCCTGGTACAGCATGGAATGGCACAGATCAGTTTCACTGCCACATCCTGTTGTCTCCTGTGCTGCTTTCTGCCTTGGTGAACTTGTCCTCCAACTGTCCACTCCTGTTCTTACTGAATGAAGAAGGAGGAAAAAAAATGGAAAAAAAAAAATTAGTGGAAAAGGCAAAAATCAGCTGCATTTTTCCCTGCCTGCAAGGACCAGTTTAATTAAATTAATTGCAGAACCTTTTCCTGGTCTGGAGTGGCAGCCGGGAGCAGGCGGCTCTTTCAGGCTTCAGGATGTTTGATGCTCACTGAAATGCTCCCGGGGCTGTTCCTTATGTTTGAGTATCTAGCTCCGAGCCCATGCTGGCTAATGTGGATACTGAGACTGAGGCTGCACTTTCCCTTCTGTAGTGCTGTTTAGACCTAGTCCTATGCTCTGTGATTTCTCACACTGCATGGTGCAGGGGAGCCTCAACTTCATCTGGAGTCAGGAGGTGATGTGGAAGAAGTAAGAAATAATAGTTATATGATCTCCTGCATCTGCCCCAGCTGCTTTTAGACCACAGATCCACTGAGAAGAAAGTCCAAATGGACTGTGTGGCTGTGTGGCTTTGCTATCACTAGGGTTTAAGGTGGGATTTGCCTTTATGTTAGCTGTCTAAATCTGTCCATAGTTAGTAGAGATACAGACAGAGAAGTAAAGGACATCTTAGAAGCACACTTACACTTCAAACAGATGCCCAAGTAATGGGGAGAAACTGCCCTCTGGAGAGGGGCTGTTCTCTGCTTTGGTTTTAGAGGAGCTGAGAGAAGCTGTAAGTAAAGCAGCAGCCCAAGGTTGTTCTTTGACCCAGAGCCCTAAGCTGTAGAAGAGCTGACAGCCATGTTGTGAGGCTCTGCTGATGTCCAAAGTGGTGAGGATGAATAGAAATTGCCTGCTGGGAATGGGACTCGGTCTGTGCTATCCACTGAACCATGCTAGGGGACTGCCTAGGCCAACTCATTGACATGGGGTGAAACCTTACTGGGAATGGTCATGATGTAGCAGTAAAGTCTGTTACCCAGCAAAACTTGGCAGTACTGTTGAATTTGCTTATGTAGGTGTATCCAACATGACTTGGAGTAAAAGAAATTTAAATTTTAAAGAGCTCAATTTAAGGTTAATTGCATTATCAATAATTGTCATACGTAGTATTCTCTGTCCGTAAGTAGGAATGCGACTCTGTTTATATAGATGTAAAAATATTCAGCATACATCTGTGGAATCAAACTGGGATTATTTTCTTGAATAATCATCAGGTGCAGAAGCTGTCCAGTGCAAAGATTTCTTTCAAGGACATACCTCTTTTTTCATTCCTTTCAGCAAGGTTTCACAAAAGAATTTTTTTTCAGATTTTGCTGCTGCTGTACAAGAAGGAATATGATATAGTAGAGATGGTAGGGATCATGTCAGTAATCCCACAAAATAATGAATAATCCTCTATCTCTGGTAGAAATAAACCTATCTCCAGCTGTCTCTCAGTATTTGTCGAAATTGATTAATTTGTTTCACTCTTTTTCTAGGTGTGAATGTTACCTCATCACCATTCAAGGAAGAAATCCCTAACATTATTTTTTTTTCCTTTGGGTAAAAGAAAAGTCCAGACAAATATTCCCATGTCATTCCTAGAGGAACAGAGCGCTCAGAAAGTGGAATTGCTCTGTACTTCAGTACTCCCAGTCCTGTGTCTTGTCTAAATAAATCTTTAAAACCTCTCAATTCCTGTTTGGGGGTAACATCTTATAAAAGTGACTAGTGGAATTGAATATCAGCACAATTCTCCCTCATTAAAAGTATGATCATGGAAGAAATGGATTGCCAGAAACATTGCGGATGGACCAGCAAGAAGGGAAAGGGGATACTCAAGACTCACAAAGATCTAAGAGACACAGCTCCTCTTGCAATAACTCTTTAGCCAAACTTCTACCATACTAAACAAAGTTCAGTTTAAAAGGTTAGTTTTGTTTATAAAGACTACACCAAATCTGTACTAATGTATTTACCAGTGGGTGAGTTGGTTTGCTGTGGAATGTACTGGCACATAAATGGAATGGGTTCTTTTTCCATGTTGTTCAGGTTACCAGCGTGTAGGGGCAGTTTCTGGCTCTGGAGCATATGGATGAGTTTCCTTGTTATAAGAAAAAATCAGATTAAGACTGTTTACAGATTTCTCCATTTGGCCTAACAGAAAGCAGTCAAGTCAGTAAGTGTCTAGATTATAGTTTAGAGACTGAAAATTTGTCAATGCTGCATTATGCTGTTTTTACCTTCACACTTCCAACTTGAGAGATACATTTTCTCATTTTCATTCTTTCTGTGAATACATGTGTATTACTGAAAAAACAGCTTTCAAAAGTGAACAAAACTGAAACAAGATAATCTTTTGGGGTTTTTACTGCATCTTCTGAATATAGTACCACAAAAGTTCAGCAACAAATAGCAGCTGCTATTTACTTCAGAAAAACCATAAGGTTAATCCATAGCTATTCTTAAAAAGAAAACAGAGCACACTTCACACATATCTGTGCATTTCTGTTTCTCCCCCTGGGCCAATTAGCATCTGCATCTCCCAGGCACTGATCACATCCTACAGAAAGAGAAAGATCTTCGCCTACAGAAAGAGAAAGATCTTCACCTATTTCTGACTCTAGTGGAAGTTGAGGGCACAAGAACCCACTATCAGCATCTGGCCCTCAGAGATTAATGGCTCTATGCAAAGAGTATTACTAAACAATATACAGCACAGAAGGCATTTTTGGAACACTGCAAAAATAGAGTCCCTTTTTAAGACTCTCATTACTGTCATATAAAACAGATGGGAAAGATTTAAAAGTTTTAAATTTTAGTAAAAAAAAATGTCTTGTGCCAAATGCAACTTCTCAGAAAGTTTGTAATAAATTGACAGGAACTAGATTAAAAAAAAAAATGATGGCAAGCATTGCAAAAGATAAGACTGGAAATGGAACGAGAACAAGAATAATGATCTAAGAAAGAGCACACTCTGAAAGTGTCACAAAAATGAAAAAAAAAATATTTTACTGCTGCTTTCATAAAAAATCAAAGGGAAAGATTATAACTTAAATGCAAATGCAAAATCAGGATCAGAAATGGGAAGACAAACATTTGCTATTTTTACAGTTTTTCCACTAAAAAACTGGAGTCATTGAGGTCTTACATGAAAAATTCCTGCCATTGTGTATTGACTTTTTACACTATTGTGGTCCAGAAAGTGGAAAGATATTGAAGAGTCATCCCTACATAAATTGTGTCATATGGAAATGTGGTTCTATGGTATTAAGCTTTCAGTCTCCATTTGTTGTCTGTGCACAGGGATAGTGATAAAACAGGGACTAATTTTCAAATGTCTGTGCCCAGTAATGTGTGATAATGTGACTTAGTCCTTTAATGTGAATCTTTAGGTACATATATTTTGTCTGTCACATCAGCAGATAAACTAATGTTAATTACCTAGGTTCAGGTAGCCCGGTTTAAAATGTGGGTCTTTATTTCCCATTTTAATTAATGGATTCTAGTTCTGAATTGGAAAAATTTTTCCTTCTTGACAGATCTTTTAAAAATGACAAGTCTATTTCTGTATTTAAGTACCAGTGACTGGTACAGTGTCTGCTTATGCATCTTTCATTCTCCCAAGGACAGGTAATTTGGGCTTCAAAACTCATTTGTAATTAAAGCTTCAGAGAACTTTTACCTGTGCAAGAAAACTGATAATGCAGAAAAATTCACTCAAACTGTGTGAAAGGTTGAGTCCAGTTTTTCAGCTTGAGTGGCAGAGGAAAGAAAAGCCTTTGAACATTTTAAAGCCATTATAGCAAAGCAGCTGCTATAGATGGTGGAAGATGCCAACCTGCTTCCCCGGAACTGCTCCGGGGGCCCCCTCTGGGGCCACACTTACTCTTTCCTTTGACCTTTAAAGCTGACAGCAACGGAAGCAAATGACAGCAGATGATACCAGAGTCAGCAGCAGTCAAGCCTGTTTGTCAAACATCCTTCTTTCCACAGCTCTTAATGCAGATTTAATGGGTTTACCAGAGCAGATGGAAAAAGGAGTGGAAGAGGAATAGATGGGAGAGCAGGGTAAGGGTCATCCCTCTCTGAGAAGAAAGGTTTGTGAGGGAGGAATTTAATGGTTATAAGCAGTACATTACTCAAGGAAGGTGAAAGCATAGCTTAAAAACATTCGTCTTCTTAGTAAGTCTGTCTTGATTTTTTTTCTGTCTGCTCTCACTTATTGAACATTTGGAATGTCTGGATGAGCCCCCAAACTGCCTATACAAAATTTAGTGAGCAAAAATATTTCTAAAAGGATAAAATTACTAGGATATATGAATGGAAGGGATAGCATACATTTTGGAAAAGCTTGTTGGAAAATCTTGAGAAAGAAATTAACGCTGCAGAAGCAAAGAGCTCTCTCTGAAATCACTTTTCAAAATACACAGATAGCTTTTGTTCAGGAAAAATCTCCTGCAAGAACCAGGGCGAGTGTTGGGGTTTCAACATGTGTGTTAGAATGGAGGAAAATTCACAGAGAATACTTTTTGAATTTAGAGGTTATAAGCTGTACAACTTTTTTATTTCAGAGCCTGACAGATAATACCAAATTGTTTTACAATTATTTCCAAGTTATTGATGGTTTTGGCATTGTAATTATAACAATCAGTGTTAGTAAGGACTTTATAAAGTCTAAATTAGTCATGTTAAGAATTTACGAATTTCACTGAGCTTGTGGGCTATGTTGGGACATTGCTGTATCTCAGGAAGGCCTTAGCAATCCTTGCAGTCATCTTCCAGGATTTGCCATTCCAGCAGTGAGATCTGTGCTCCCTTTGGCACCCTTTGTCTCATGTGTTTCAGCAGTGCTCTGGTTGAGGTTCCATTTAACATGGTAACACAGATGAGTGTGAGCTGCTACTGCCATAATATTAAATAAAGTTAGTGAGTTCACATTGTCACTTAGCAGGCCAATTTGGCCAGTGGGCTTTCCTTCTGAGGTGAAATCCAGCTCCATTGGAACATTGGCAAGGATTTTGTGTGTAACTAAAAGAGAGCAAGTGGGAATGAGAGGTTGAGTGCCTTTTTATATGGGCACATAGTGGCAGGACAAGATCAACCTTAAGGTCCCTTCCAATCCAAACCATTCCATGATTCTATGAAAACAGATCCCTCTTTGTGCAGTTATTTAATGTCAAAGCATAGGACAGAGTGGAATATTAACAATTTCCATCCCTACAAAAGTATATGTCCTGTGAAAGCTGGTAAGAAGTGAATGCACAGAAAGTAAGGTGTCCTTGGGCTGGGAACACCTATTGAGCTGAGTGGCATTTTCAGCTGTGACACAGCAAGTGTCACCACAGCAAGTGCTATGGAAACTATGAAGGACTACGACCCCCAGTATTTAGCATCTTTCTGAAACTTAGGTATTGACTTCTGAATTTGACTTGAAAACCTCATGTTCCTCATTTTTCCTCAGAATTTCAGGTTTGAAGCATAACCATGGAATTTTTGCTTGCCATTTTTGCTTTTCATCAGATATTGTCAATATTTCAGTGAAGGAGCTGAGTCACTGGAGTATTGGCACTGACTTTCCTGAAAGTGCAACTTGCAGTCGGGAGCTAGATTTATAGAATTCAAATTATCCATTTTTGCTATTCTTATGTCAAAAGAAAATAAAGTAAAATAAACATCCACTTCCAAGCCACTCTCTTCTGCCTTTGCTATTCTGGTGTCAGAGGTGTCCTTGCCTGACTCCTTTAGATTTTATTTAGATTTTTTTAGATTTTTATTTAGATTTTTTTTTTAGATTTTGTTTAGATTTTATTTATTGAGAAGTTTCTCATAACTTCTGTCTGCAAGATTGCTTTTGTAACTTCTTTTGTCCCATTTCTCTATTTTAAATTAGATGCTAACCTTTCTGATTCTTAAGTATAATTTTCCTGATGGCATTCTGTTTCTTTTCTCTCACTTCTTTTCTTGGGGTGTGCTGGTTTCTCCCATTATCTATTGCCTGTGAATAGACAATGAATAGGCTGTGAAAATGCTGTCAGTGACACCTCCTGCTGCAGCAGTCAGCAGGCAAGGGAGCCTCTGTGCTTCTGACACCTTGATTACCAGGAGACAGCAGCAGCTCTCTGCCCACACCTGCACACCAGGCACTGCTTCACTGTGGGTCTAGTGCAGTAAGTTCTCAACCAGTAACAGAATAGAAACTGATGGTATTGCTTTTTGCACAATCACCAACATTGTCTGGGAAAATATATTATATTCTCTACCATAGCTAGTGGCTTTAGATTTTTTCTTTTTCTTCTTGATTTTCCTATATTTTGGGATGACTTGGCAATCATATAGCAATTCCCCAGAAATTAGAATAGGCTGCAGAATTTGGCATTGGTGTTTTGTGGAAATTAGAAGGCATTGTTACATGCTTGTGTATAAATTATAGCTGCACTATTTCTGTCTATACTACAGGAAATGATGGCCCCCACAGCTTTCAAATGTGTTCAATTTGCTTCCCAGGAACTCAAGTTACTGTCTTGTGAGGAGCAGCAAGTCTTATGAGGAGTATTGATGTTCCTGGGGGTGTTTAGCCTGGAGAAAAGGAGGCTCAGAAGACCTTTCACTCTCCAAAATTCCCAGAAAGGAGGGTATAGCCAGGTGGGGATCAGTCACTTCTCCCAAATAACAAGGGGCAGTGCAGGAGGAAATGGCCTCAGTGGCACTAGGGGATGTTTAGATTGGATATTCGGAAAAATTTCTCCCCTGAAAGAATAATCAGGCATTGGAACAGGTTCCCCAGGGAGGTGGTAAAATCACCATGCCTGAAAGTCTTCAAAAGGTATGTGGATCTGGCACTTGGGGATGTGGCTTAGTTGTGATCATGGTGGTGCTGGGTTAGTGGATGGATTTGATGATCTTAGAGGTCTTTTCCAAACCTTAATGATGCCATGATTCAACAAGGGATTGTTAATTGCCTTTGTGACTCAGAAATGGTTAATTACTGAGCCCAGTTTTCTTGGTAGCAATAATAATGATCTGGCTGTATTTATACAAATAGAATGTAATATCAATGAATAATTATTTCTATTGCATTGTTTTTCAAAGATTAAAATAACTCCTGGCACATCTGGGAAAAGTGTTGAGTGTCCTCAAAGTCATACCTCAGAAAACATGGTAAAAACTATTTGCTTTCTGAAAACAAAGCAAGTCAATGAGCCAATCCAAACTGTCTGGATGAGAATGGAAAACAGTAAGCCAGAAGTGGTACAGACAGTATGGAATAAAAGACAAGAAATAGGCAGAAAATATAAAACTATTGTTGTTAAAGGAAGCTAAAGGCAGCTACACAATATCTGTGGCTGCAATGAGAGGAAAAATGTGATTAGATGGAAGTGCTTTTTGCATCCTGGGATCTGCAGCTACAAGGGAATATGCTAGTTTGGATACACAGATGCGAGTCTCAGAGAAGGATTCAAATAACACTATAAGCAGTTTTTCCTAAATGCTTTTCTGAGTGCAATTCTGTAACTAGCCAATGTGATGTCACCCTTGGGTAAATAAAAAAAAAAGAAAATGGAAAGAAATGGAAATGTGGTCCAAGATGTTATAGCACTAATAAGATACTTGCTAGAATTTTATCTAAGTTGCTATTTTAAGACAGATGTGGAAGCAGTGGGGAGCATGAAAAAGATGAAAAATTAATCATTCCCAAAATAGGCTAAAGGATCTCAATCTATTTCATTTGCTGAATGGGTGGATTTGATTACAGGACCTGCGTTCCTTCTTTAAGAGAAAATATGAAGGCTTTCTTCCAATTCACTGGGAAAGGTTTAAAATTACTCAGTGAGATGAAAGCAGAAATTAGATAAGTTAGCACCACTTCATAGTGAGAATAAACATTAGAGAACCTTACCAATTCTTAAAATGAAATTAGATAACTGTCATGGGTTGACCCTGGCCCAATGCCAGTGCCCCCATGAAAATATATTTCCCAGAATGGCTACTGTGAGATGTGACCCAAAATTCAGCAAAGCAGGCTTCCCCCAGGAAGCACGGTCGAACCCTCCTGTGCTTCCATCGGCACACCTGGCAGCCATCCAGGGAAAATCTGCCAGGGTGCAAATCTTCCTTCCATGTTCAGTGCTCTCACCACCGACCATGGATCCAAACTGCTTCTTGGGTGTTCTTTTTTAAGGATGCTCTGCCCAGTTCCAGAAGAGTGACAATCTCTCACATTTGGGAGCAGTCCCCACCATATTCTCTCCCCTGGGGCCTGGGGCTCTCAGGAACAGAGAATCTCCTTCATCCTCTGAAGGCAGAGGGCTCCTCCTCACCCCCCTCATCCATCTCTGTTCCCTCCACATCTTCATCNCTCCGGCCTGGCCTGCCCAAAGCACCCCAGGGTCCCTCAGGGCTCCGGCCTGGCCTGCCCAAAGCACCCCAGGGTCCCTCAGGGCTCCGGCCTGGCCTGCCCAAAGCACCCCAGGGTCCCTCAGGGCTCCGGCCTGGCCTGCCCAAAGCACCCCAGGGTCCCTCAGGGCTCCGGCCTGGCCTGCCCAAAGCACCCCAGGGTCCCTCAGGGCTCCGGCCTGGCCTGCCCAAAGCACCCCAGGGTCCCTCAGGGCTCCGGCCTGGCCTGCCCAAAGCACCCCAGGGTCCCTCAGGGCTCCGGCCTGGCCTGCCCAAAGCACCCCAGGGTCCCTCAGGGCTCCGGCCTGGCCTGCCCAAAGCACCCCAGGGTCCCTCAGGGCTCCGGCCTGGCCTGCCCAAAGCACCCCAGGGTCCCTCAGGGCTCCGGCCTGGCCTGCCCAAAGCACCCCAGGGTCCCTCAGGGCTCCGGCCTGGCCTACCTCGGCCCCGGCCGGCCGCATGGCTCACCCCCTCCCCCACCCAGACACAGCTGGGCAAGGGAGGTCAGTCCTCTTCCCCCACTGGACCCAAATAGAAAGTCCCCCTGGGAATGCTCTGCTTTAACCCCTGTGTGTTTTCAAAGGCGTGTCCAGGTTCCTAGTGGCCACACCAGGTGCCAATATTCACATCTGGCCACTGATTGGTTTGACCACTACTTTCCCAAAAACTTCCTTCTTCGTCAAACCACCACAATAATCTTCTTTAAGGACCTGCCTTAAATTTGACTTCTGGGAGACAGCCTGAGCCCTGTGCTTTCAGGGGTCTGACTACCTCGTTCCTTCTGACCTTGCTGTCAATGAAAAAATGAAAATGAAAATGTCCCGTTTGCTCTTTATATGGGTTGCAGCCAGAACAGAGTAAGATCAGCATTGCTTTTAACAGGCTTCTAATGCTTCCTGGCCAATATGAAGGTAATAGTTCTCATCATTGTCTTAATGACTTGTCATCAATAGCTGTAATTAAATGATCATATATATACATATGTACATATACATATAAAAATATATATATATATATATATGGATATATATAATACTGAAGATGTCCCTGCCCATGGCAGGGGATTTGGAACTAGATGATCTTTAGGGTCCTTTCCAACCCAAACCTATGACTCTATGACTCTATGATTATATGATTCTATGAATAGGATCAAGTATCTTTTTGGTTTTTTTGTACATTGCAAAATTTATGTACCCCATGAAAACATGAAGTATTAGATTTAAAACTAAGAATCTGTGCTGCTCCTGACATAGTGCATAATTATACTGCACAAATGTATAATTATACATGTTATGCACTCCTGGAGGATAAATCTATCAATGGATATTAAACAAAATGGTGTGAATATTGTATCTAATTCAAGAAGATATTAATTTGTGAGAACTGGGACAGTGGTCCAAAACCAAATATTATATATGTATTTTATTTTTTATTATTTTTTTTCCTCCCAAATTCCTTGCTAAATATTCATTTGAACCAGAAGACTGCATGAGGTGTTTCTGTGATCCAGGTCAGTAGCCGTTCTGTCCTTAAACCTCATATTTCAAGAGTATCTAGTTGATCACAAGGTTCAGGAAGGACTATTTCCCATCATAACACAAGTTGAATATGTATGCTCAGAAATTATTTCTTTCCCCCTCCTTCCTTTAAAACACCAATATTGAGTCTAGCTGGAGACATCATGTCAGATTGAGTAGGCCAATGCTTTGAGGGGATATTGAGAATCCTCTGCTTTAAATTCTTGGCTGGTACATCTTAGCTGGCTAGTGAGGATTAAATATATCATGAGACTTGGGGTCAGAGCTGAATTTTCCATAAGTCAGATTAGAAGGAACCTTGGAATTTTTTTCAGGCTTTATTATAGCTTGGAGTATGGATCATTTCTTACCTAATCAATTCCTTGTTATTGTTGAAGCCCAAGGTAACGCCTTGTTCTTTCTATCCCCTACCTATGGCACTTAATAATTTAGTTTTTCATGGGCTGAAATTATGTAGTTTAGCTCAAATTACTGGGCTCAGTACAAGGTAAATGGAAGAAAATTAATGTCTTGTGCTACAGAGCTCAATCTGAGCTGTCTAGTCATTCCTTCTGGTATTAAACATAAAACTTTGCCTTAGCAAATTAATTTGGTCTGAAAAGTCAAAAGTGGAATTTCAGAAGGGTTGTGGAGAGTTTTCCTACAAACTTTAAAACTGAATGTTAAGGTTTGTTTTTGTTTCTATTTTGTGACTAACTCAGTTTGAAATCAAAAGCTTTCTCTAATGTAAATTTTTCTTTCAAATTTTTCGTTTAGTTAAATGTACCTGAACCTATAGGTTTGGAATATTTAATTCAATATTAAGAAAAATTTCTTTTGAATGTGTAGTTAGTTTTAGGGATAATTTGGTGCCAACCCTGCTATCAATAATTGAAGGAGAATTACCCATCTACTCTTCGGACAGGTCACTGTGTAGTGGGACCAGGATGAGTTTTCTCATTGCTGTCTTTCTTCGCCATGACAGTATATATTTATGATTATTTAGGATGTGAGGTCCTTGTATATCATAATATTAACTGTGCTGACTCTGCCTACCCAATAAAGAAAACCTTGCCAGAGGGAATCCTTTCCTCCCAGGCTTGGTGATACGTAGTGCCTGACTCCACTAGAGCAGCTAGGATATTCTTCTGGAATTTTTGTATCGTCCCTGGGGACCTAGAACAAAGGCAACTTTTAAAAATTCTTTTTCAGTACAAAATACCAGTGCTCACAGTGTTGCAGTCCAGTTCCTTTTACAAGTGAGCCACAGCATCAGCAGAAAATGGGGTCTGTGGGATGTGCTCAGCTCATGGGATGAGCTGGAGGACATACCCTTCTGGCACAATGCTGGGGACCGGGTTTAAGATTTCCCCAGCTGGAATTCCAATTTCAGCTCAAGGAGAACAAATAGGATTTCTTCTCTTTTTTTCCAAAAAATGCTGTGAGATATTTAGAGCCTTGTAATATGCCAACCTGGGATCAGCAAGTGAGCAGAGGAACTAAGCTGTAGGGAAGCAGCCAGTGTTGATTGTTTCCCTACTTGAGTGGAGGAGACAAGCAGCTGGGAAAGAAGCAGCATTCAAAGATGGCTCAGGTCATGTTCTGTTTTTTGTGGGTTTTTTTTGTTTGTTTGTTTTTTGGTTTTTTTTTGTNTGCTGTTTGGTTTTTTTTTTTTTTTTTTTCTTTTTGTGTATGTTTTTTTTTTTTTGGTTTTGGTTGTTTTTTTTTTTTGTTCTTGTTTTGTTTTGTTTTGTTTTGGTTTTTTTTCCTTTCCACATAAGAAGCTAAATATAACATGGAAAACTCAGTGATAGGCAGAATTTCTTGGCCCTCATAAGGAGCAGTAGCCATCGGATAGTGGAAATTGTCTTGATCCTGTGTCACAATGGACCACAGTAAAATGCCTTCATCCACCTTTGTTCCCACTCTCCATCAAGGAGGCAAGCACAGTTTGGGAAGTCACCTCATTCTGTATCCGTTGCTTGGTTGTGAATTTGTATTAAAGAACTAGCTCCAAAATAAAGGGTAACATGTTTTGCAAGGAGAAGGCTGGACTTCAAGCACTGGTGTATATTTTTATTAGAAAATTACCATGGTTTTGCCAAACATTTAGCAAAAACAGTTAATTTCAGTCAATTTTAGAACTGATTGAAGCAAGATATACAGCACAATTGTAGTATAATAAATAAAAAATCACAGTATATGTTTTTGACTTATATTATTTAAGGTGAAGGATAATACAATTAATTTTTTTTGTGTTGCCACAATTTTAAGTTTATTCACCAGTGTGCACACAGAAGAGATATTTAAGAGGTATAGTAAGAGTTAATTAAATTTAAGCATGTTATGGTAGCTTGATTTGTCCCAATAAGGACATGTGGCCTGAAATGTATCCGAGGAAGGAACTCACACCTTTCTCAACAGATTGGGAAACCAATATGGGATGTACAAGAATGCGTGGCCTCCTATGGCAGTCGTATAAGAAAAAAACTTACACAAAGTAAATGTTTGGTGAATGAGCTACTTGTTCTGTGTCACTTTGGAAATGTTTCTTTGGGCCAGTAAATCACATCCTGAGGAAATGGCTTAAAAAGACAATTGGGCAAGATAAAACTTGCAGTAGAATTTAAGCAACTGAGTGTAAAGATGAATTGTTTAAACCCCATGGCTCCCTAATCTTGGGCATAGTGGAAGAGCTGTAAAAACCCTGGTTTTGCCCATAGTCTGTGTGTATGTGTGTGTCTGTGTCTGACAGGAGGACTTTCATGTAGCTTTGCCATCTCTTCCACTCCAGTGTCATCTTCCCTCCTGGAATAAGTGTTTGAGCTGGCTGGCTTTTTTTAAGTGGGAAGATTTAGATTGCACAAAGTTACAATTACTCTTCTGCTGTTTGAACTCAGCAGTAGAAAAATCTGAGGAGAGAAACAAATGTAAAATTTCCCATTCCTGCAGAGCATAGGCGCTTACTTTTACAAGTGAGCCACAGCATCAGCTGCCCTGCTGGTTCTGGGCTTCACCCCAGCAGTCCCAAGCCCCAGAAGCAGACAGCAAAGTCTGCAACTACTCTTTGTTTCACATCTATGCTACTAGAGAATGCTCCAGAACCCAGAAGATTCTGTGTTCCCTCTTTAAAGGGGGATACACAATTGGAGAAAGGGACTTAAAGCCTCATTCATTATGTCAGAGTGAATATTTGTGAGTGTATAGGTGTATAGAATAGCTCATAACCACTCAGTAGTTACTTTGGCAAGTCATGTCACCCAGTCTGAGACCAAAGATGAAACCAAGCTGAGATATTAGATGGAAGCACTTTGTCTCCATAAGCTCATGCACCTCACGTCTTGCCAAGGTAACTTGGCTACCTGAAGGATTAGTCAGAGCAGTCCAGGTTCTGTCCACAGCAGGATGGAGGTATGAAATAAGTAGGTGGGCTTAGTGCAGCATCTAGTGGACAAGTGTCCACATCACAAAATAACCTCGTGTTTCTGGCTGATTACTGAAGGAAAAATCAGCAAAGGACCAAGGAACTATAGAGTAGAGCAAAATCCAATTTAGCTGTAAGAAGCATTGCTCTTCCTAATGAGGCACACTGGCTAATGAAAGGAATTCATCCTAATATCATCCATTTTATAAATGTGAAATACACAGATAGGGAACCAGAGGAAATGTAGATTGACTTAAGTCAAAATGAATTAAATGACTGGTGAGAAACATGAATTTAATAAAAAGCATGAAATCTTAAGTTAAACTGTCTTTAAAAAAAGAAAATTGTTTGCATTTTATGTCCGAAGGAATCTGTCACAATTACTAGTCCAGTGACTTAATGTCATGCTGTGCAGACAGACACAATTTTAAAAGAAAATTTGGTTTTCCTTATTTCCTAGAGGGAAGGGTGTACTGATGCTCATACATCCATTGAATAAATTTGATCATTTACAAGATATTTTCTCTGTCTTATTTTTTTGATTTTAAAATTAGATTTGAATTTAACTGGTGGCTAATTCATTAGAAAGATGGTGAATTGAAAATCTGATGTGTTGGTGTGTAACAGAACAAAAAGGTAATCCCTGGGATTTTCAAAACTACTGAGCAGCCAAGCACTTCACTTTCAATACTAAAAGTGTAGCTGCACTAAAGCAGAACTGGGAGCTAGTATTGGTAGATATTTTTCAAAGTCTCATGTTTTTAGGTACTTTAAAAAGTGGGTCATTTGTTCTTTAAATTTTAGTTACTGTAGCTCTCATATTCTCCTATCTGACTACTATTTGTAAGTTGTAAAAGGAGAACAGCATGTTGGCTAATTAATTTCTGATTCATTTTCTCAGATTTTAGTGGATTAATTCACAAGACAAAAATATTCCTGATGAATCTGATAATAAATAGAAACTCAAAGAAATGAAGGCAAATGCTTATTTACACAACAAAAGTAGAAAGTACTGGCCTTTAGAAAACATGTAAATATTTGCATACAGTCTTTTGTAAAAATACAATACTGAGTAATTTGACATATTTATGAAGATCAAGCTGTTGAAAAAAAACCCAGCATTTTCTCAGTTTCAGCTGTGCCATTATGGGAGAAGGTAACACTCCTTAACTCGTTCAAATCTGGGAATTAATAACTGTTGCAATACACTTTCTTATATCTTTAATTGGTTGTAATAATTGCAGTAGCCCAGGTTTAGCATAAACTGTTGTGTGTCTGAATTTTAAAAGTAATAATTTATTACATTTAAATCTTAACAGATCTAATTTTAAAAAGTTGTAGGGTTTATGTTTTTAGTTTGAAAACATTGACCAGCCCTGCTGAGCACTGTCATCATCAACTTCCCTCAGGCATGGGCAAACCCACTGGCTGCAAGAGGGAGTTTTGTGGTAGAGACTCTATAGAGGTTGAGTTGTGGTTTTTTTCCCCTCCTCCTCTCACCTGTGAGCACCAGTGAGTGGTGCTCACTGGTTTATTTGGCACCTCTGGGGAATAGAGTGCCCTCATAGGTGCTCAGCTCTGGTTGCCCCTCTCGTTCCCCACCAACATGCTTTTGATTCTGTGGCACTTGTACTATTTCTCTTTTCTCATTTGTGCCTTTACCAAGCCCCAATAAGTTGGTTTTGTCCTTTCATCCTTTCTTTCCCAGGGAGTTCCTAATGGTGCAGTAACAGTAGGACAGTTTGTTTACAGAAGGAGCGTGTGACCATGTTTGCTTTCTATGATCCTCCTGATCTCTACAAATCTCCTCCTGAATTACATTCTGTTCATAATGCAGCTTCTTCTAGGTCATCCAAGCTGTTATTAAAGTGCAGTGGTGTCCATACATCTGCATTTTATTACCTCACACAAGGCCATGGTTGCCATAAACCTATAATAAAATGAATAGTCATGTAAATGAGAAGTACCCATGGACATAATTTATTTTGACTAGAATAAGACTTTTGACATGCCTCCTCTAGTATCCAAGTTTCTGGACAGCTAGATAAGTAACAAACTAGTTGGATGATCAGACTTGGAGGGCACTGGTTAGTGGGTCACTCTCTACCTTGAGACTGACGGCAAGCGTATCACAAAAATCTGTTCTGGGATCTTTGCTCTTTATCAGTTGGTCTCCAGCAGTGTCTGGGGATGAGGAGCACGTGCTCATCAGGTCAGCAAACACCACAATGCAGGTAGAAGTTGACATGCTTAAAGGCAGGGCTGCTGTCCACAGACTTGGTTGGTTTGGAGAATAAGGCTAACACAAACTTCATTAAATTCAACATGTATAAACAGGAGCTGAGCCAGGCTATTCAGGGAAGTGATTACTTTCCTCTTCTCAAAGCTTGTTAAACCCTGTGCATCTTCCAGTACAAAGCAGATATTTATTAAATACAAGCAAGTTTCAGAGATGCCCACCAAGTTGGTCAGAGCTGGAGCACTTTCCCTTTGAGGGGAGAAAAAAACCAAGCCTCATTCAGCCTTTAAAGGAATGGCTTCAAGGGAAAAAAATTAGTGACTTGAATGGCAGATGGTGACAGGATGAGAGGTAATTGTCCTAGATTGAAATGAGAGAGGTTCAGAATGGACATAAGGGGACATGGCTCATTCTGCAACAGCACAACAGTGGGCCAGGTTTCCCGGAGAGGCAGTGCAGTCTCCATCCCTGGAATCTTTTTGGACTTAACTGAAAAAAGCCCCGAGCAACCTCTTCTGCCTTCATAGTTGATCCTGCTTTGAGGGGAAGTTTGGACCAAGGGCTTCCTGAGTTCCCTTCCAACATGAATTATCCTGAGATTCTGTGAGCTACATTTTTCCTCATTAAATAATGCATGGCATAGAACATTCCTTGCTGCAAGTAAAAACATCCTAGTCTTCTGTCTTCCTTTCTGTACAAAAAAAGAAACAATCTTAGAACTGTCAGATGAGAAATGTGTTTGCACTGAAAAATGGCAATATATTGCTTTGTGCAAGATAGCTGTAAGAAACCTCTACAGAAATATCTGGTATCAGGAATGGTCAGTTCATAACTATGTTCCTCTGTCTCAAGATATTTTTCAGGTTTTTCAGTAGAACAGAGTAGTAGAAGTCAAAATCAACCCTCCTTTGGATGTTTATAATATAACCCTCCTTATAGGATGCTTCTAACCCACCTAATTTCAGAGAAATGCTTTAAAATATGATCTGTGTGCATCCTGAGATCTCAAATAAGAGGGATTGATTATGAGTAGAGTTTCCACTTCTGCTTAAACTCCTCTCTAGGGTCAAGTTTCAACTTGTTGATACCACTGCATCAAAACCTGCCCAAGAGCAGTTGGTGGGAGACTCCAGATGGGAGTTTCTGGCTGTGACACTCATAATGGATCAGCAGCCACAGTAGTAGATATAATTCTCCCACAGCTCCTGAATCCTGTTCAGCTTCTCCTCTTTATATTCCTGTGCCAAGATCTGACACAAGCTTCATGTTATTCTGGCAGAGATGGGATGTAGCAGCAGAGAGGGAAGAGAAGACTCCCTGGGACATGGAGGGATAGGTACAGGTGGCAGGAAAGAACAGCTGACAGAGACTCAGGATGTCAACCTACACTCCCGTGACTGCACTATCACTTTCAGTTACAAAAGTCCTGTAAATTGTTCTCCTAATTTAAAGACAGCTCAGGTTAACAGATGTAAAGACCTCCTGGATGGTTGTTATCCAAATATAGGATATGAAGTGATGAGGAATCCTAGGGGCAACCAGTTCATCCTAGAAAAGTAATTTTTACCAGTAGCTAGAAATCTGATATGGATGTTAGAGAGAGGTTCAGCTGTGGTTTGCCATTCTGCCTTGGTGTTGAGGCAGTTTCCCACCTTCTGACTCTTGTCAGCTCTCCAGCATCAGCCTGGCTCAGCCTGCAACTCCAATTTATAGAATAGCACCCTTTAAAGTAAGACAGCACCTAATTTCAATCTGGCATTGATACATGTAATATTAACACAAATATTTCCCATTAAAACCAAATATAGCTGTGTTTGTCCCTGGTACATTAATGGAGGATTTGACTGTACAAGCATCCTTAAACTCTGAGGAGCTGCATAAATGCCTCTTCTTTTAATATTTATTCTCATGTGCTAAATTGTTTAAATCTGTTGTTGCACATAAAGATGCAGTGAGGGAAGTAAACCTGAAGCCGTATATTGGTGTTATCACTAGCAGTATTCTTCAAAAAATACAAAAGCAACTTTTTGTGAGGTACACAGGCAAGCATAAATTGTGTACTAATAGTTCAGCAATTTTTTTAGTACTTGTCTGCCACAACTATAAAATAACTTGTATATCAGACTGATGCCAGAAACAAGCACAATTTCAGGTAAACTGCTGTATAAGTACTCTTCCAGGAAATTTATGTAACTTTAGCTCCTTCCTATGGCTGAAAATGCAACAGTCTAAAACAGACACCACTATCGCATATCCTTAGGGAAAAAAAGGTATAATTATTGGTTGTGGCTGGCAGTTTATCTTGTTCAGAAAAGTGGTTTCCTATTAAAATAATAGAATTCCAGCAATTCACTATTTCTGTTAATCATCCAGGTTAAAACAAGAATTTATATTCACAGCTGAATGAATTGGTTTCTTTAAACACTGTAATTTTTAATAATACCTGAAGATGAGTTACTTATATTTTAATTAATATACAGATAAATATATATTTTTCACCTCTCCAGAACAATTTTCAGTGGTCTGACTTTGATTACTAAGCCTTTGGGGGTGGTATTTTCATCTCAACAGTATAGTACAAATTTAATTTGCAGCAATCACTAAATAAAAGACAGAAAATTGTGATTAAGAGTCTAACATTGGCTGGATGTACACTGACATTAACCTTTGAGAAATATAGAAAAATTCATATGTTAGGAAGTGGCAGAAATAAACTGGGGGAGGTATTTATGAGAGGACAAAGATCTTTAAAATGATAATGCTGAAACAGAGGTAATAGTAACAAAAGCTAAAGATAGCAATCCTGCACATTCCTCTACCTATTTGAACTCGTGGTCAAGTGACATCACATGTCTGTTGAGCATGTGATTGACTGTGTCTTTGCTTTTTTCCTGTGAAAAATGTGAGGCAATTTAATTTCATTTCCAGTAAAAGAGGAGTTTTCCATAGATTAAGAGTAAATATATGGCAGCAATTAATTTGGGGCGAAATAAATTGCTAAATTAAGGTAATTTGTCAATCAACCTGACCCTTGAGTGTTTTCAGGCTGAAAGCAGTCACAACAGGGTACTCTGGCAAGCTACCTTTGCTGTAGAGGGCACTTGGTGTTTGAATGTCCCAGAACAAGACAAGAGTCATGTCAGAGAATCACAGAATCATAGAATAGGATAGATTGGAAGGAACTTTTTAATGCCATCTAGTCCAATCCCTCTGCAACGTTCAGGGACATCTCCAACTAGACCCAGTTGTTCAGAGCCCTCTCCATCTTGGTTTTGAATGTTTCCAAGGATGGGGCATCTACCATCTCTCTGAACAAACTGTGTCAGTTTTACCACTCTCTTTTTAAAAATCTTCTTTACATCTAACCTAAACTATGGCTCCTTCAGTTTAAAACCATTACCCTTAGTCCTATGTCATTTTGAGCAAAGGATTAGTGATAAACATCATTCTCTAAGCCTGGAGATTCTGGTTGCTACCTCTCAGCCACTCCTAGGACTTGATTGCAATTCCTTCTTATGAGGACCTGTTGTGATAAAAATCCAGTGTCAGTCACTCCACGTATATCTTTAGCTTCCAAGCTAATTCAAAGGGCCTCATTCTCTGGCCATACATGTTGCATATGTAAATTCACTCTTTGACTGGCTTTTGGAGCCAAACATTGTGGGACATATCCCATGACACAAAAATTGCTGGAGAAGAAATTGCACAGTCTGGAAACTACACTTTTGTCCTGTACAATCCCAGGATGTTTAGTATCCTCAGCCTCCCACAGAAGAAACACTGATTTCTAGGGTCATGGAAACCTGTGGAAGACCAGACAGCTACAGAAGCTGAGCTGGGTAGTGCTGCTGACCTCTTGGCCCTGGTACAGTGGAAGCTGTGGGAGAGATAAACTCAAGGCAAGAAGAGAAGTGAAGACATCATGTCTGGTCTCTCTAACCTCTCTGATGAGAGAGAATGTAACAAGGACATTGCTAACACAAAAGAATCTAACAAGGACCTGATAACCAAAAGGACTGCGTTACTACAGGAACAGGGGCAAAAGGGTTCCAGTGGAAAATTTAGTGTGGAACTTAGAGAACTATAAACACAAGTGAGTTGTGTAATAAACTGGCTTTGCTACTATAGCATGGTCCATGTCTTTCAATCCCCGCAGAAACCCAAGATCAAGCGCTGTGGATGTGGCCTGTGTGAGTTGCAGGGGAAGAGCCCTGAAGAGGTTTCATTATGAAGTATGCTGAATTTCTTGCCCTGAGTTGGATACAGTTGGACATAAATTTTTTTAAGCATCTAGAACATGTCTAGAAATCATAAACTTAACCACAATCTTTTTTCATTGTCCAGACACTGAGCCTCCCCTTGATTTCATTACTTAATAATTTATCTAGATTCCTTAATTTCTATCTAGAACCAGTATCTAGGCTAATACCTGCTAGCACAAAATGGCGACCATCATATCCATAATTCAGAAATATCTTAAGAACCTTCAAGGTGACCACAAGTCCATCAGTTCTTTTGGTGATTTTTTTTTTTTTTCTCAATCGTAGAGTGTTTAATTTCCATCATTCCTTAAATGACTTTCATGGTCACCTGTTCCATAACAATACATTAAATACAGGAAAAGAAGACATAAAATTTACTCATTATTCCCATAAAGGAATAATTTACTTAACTGAAGAAAATGTAGTTGACACTCTAAGTAATGCTTTTCTTGAGAATCAACCCTAATCTCCACTATGAAGCGATAAATGGGTGCTAAAGGCTAAGTAGATTATCCTAGGAAAGTCTCCTTGAAAGTCATTTAACAGCTAATCATATGTTAAGGTCAAACATTTCTACTTTCTCATGGCAGAGAAGTAGGCATCTTGCCTGATTTTCCTCTTCTGAAATAATTTTAGGAGTATATCCAAACTGAAGGATTCTGCAAATGTCCCCTCAGAAATACCCCTTCTCTGACATTTTTCCTGATTTTGATTTTATCTCAGTTTGATTTGGCCAGTATCTGCCCCAAGGACAACAGAGCTATCACATATTTGGGAGAAATATGGTACAATGTTTTCTTTTTGCTTGGCTCACATAAAAGCCTGACTATGGCACCCACACTGCCCCAAAATAATTTTTCAACGTGGTTGAGGGGGAAAGAGCATGGAGCTCTGGGACACATGTGGGCTATGTTCAGTCTCTAGTTTCGTTCATCTTCATTTCTTCAGTCTCTTGAAGGTCTATACTAAAGATCATCCTAACAACACTTACTGCATTTCAATGTGAAGACAATCTACGATAACTGTCCTGAAAATTTTGAGCAGCTCCATGAGGGAAGTCTACAGTCAGAGGAAGTGATTTGGGCAGTCATAGAGGCGTGGCTGGCACAACCTGTTTTCCATTTTAACTCACTTTTCCATACTCTATAGTCATGCCTCAGGGGAATCATATTTCATAACGAGAAGCTGAACACTATAAAAGAGTGTGATTGCATCATGATCTGTCTTGAAACCTATATTTTTTATTTTCGTGAATGAAAGCACTTTCCTTCTAGAGTGGAAACGAGCACATGAATGTAGGCAAAGATGATGACTCACAGCTGTAAAATCTCTTACATGCATAACATTCATGAGCATGAAGGCCTGACTGCAGTCAGCATGTGGCTTCAGTTCTTCTAGGTGTGTGGAAGCCAGCTGGGGCACTGATAGTGCTTTTTCCGAGGCAGCCCAGCGATGAGCACAGGCTGTAAAACCTGCTCAATCAGCAGTGCAAGGCTTTGGGTGGCCAGTCCTTACTGGGTGATGTTCCCATGTCTCTATTGTTTTCTACGCTCTCTCTTAAGCCAGCTTATCTCCCCAGCT
>VZRH01004459.1:765977-787661 GCA_013397555.1 Urocynchramus pylzowi | reverse complement strand
TTTTTTTTTTTTATTTGCACTGTATTCCTGACTCTGACTGGTACAGCTATATTTTCTAAGGTTTTGTTAAAAGATATATTTGAGAAGCACTTTGGTCCAAACAATGCACAAGTAAGAATGAAAAGAGATCATGACTTTGGAGAGCTGTGAAGTGGGGCAGGTCAACAACAGGGGAAAGGGAAAGAATGGGCGAAGGATACTACTTCATTCCTTTTAGTAGCAAATGATGAAATTCTTCACCCAGTTTCCAGATGAAAGAAGGAAATTGGCAGTTTTCACATTATAGGGAGCTTTTTAAATGACATATTTAATCAGCAAAGGGACCTTAGAAATCTGAAAAGTAAGAGTGGTGTCCTCTGTCTTTGCTGAGGTAGAGGAAGGAACTGGAAGAGCCTGCCAGGGTTAGTGAGGATCAAACAAGCCATTCCAGACAGCTGGGTTATTGTGTAAAACCACATTAAACCACACGGACTTTCCTGTCACACCATGAGCTGGTCAAGGCAGCGATGCTTGCTTATGTATTTGTTTATTTATTCGATTTGCAAGACACTTTGGTCAGCAGACTCCCTTAGGGTATGTATAATAAAAACAGTGCATCAATTAAATAGCAATGCTTGCAGCATTGACAGACTGCCTAACGAAGGACTTTGAATTCCTTCAGGCCTGTCCCCTTGGGGAATGCTCAGCTTGTAGCTCTCACACATCTGGAAGGTTTGGAGGAAAAAACAGGCTGCCTGAATACATGGATGTACCTTGAAGCACAATTTGAAGGACAACAGGAGCTTCAGTTGTTGTCTTATAGCTGTAAGGGAAGAGAATTCTCCAGTTTGGAGCCCTACGTGAGAGAAACCTGAGATTTTTAAAGCTATTTATGTACTACAATCACAAGCAGGCCCTAGTGGGTGTTCTTACTTGCCCTGTTTTTTAATTTTAATTTCAAACTTGTTCAGCCTACAAGGGAAAATCCCACGAGGTACCAGAATGCATCTATCTAACTAAAAATCTGGGCCTTGGTTGAGTACTGCTACAGCATCAGCAGCCTGGCAGAGGGGCAGCCTCTGAGGTATCTTTTATAGCTCTTTGGTCTATAAGCACACTGAGCGCTAAAAGTGTGATGTTTATTAAGGGTCTACCATAAAACAAAAATATGCCCTGAAGAAAATAAAGAGCAAACCAAACAAACCTCTTGTAGCACTCAGTTAATATCAGCTCCCAGCCCACGTGTCCCACGTGTCCCTGCTTCCTACCTGCGTTTCTCATTTTCTCCGTTTTATAGAGCCAGAGTAGCCAGTGGCCACAGAAGGATAAACTTGGGACAACTGTTCTGTTTTCCTAATGGCAGTTTTTGTAAGGTGGTGATGAATCTAGACAGGGTGTCCCATCTTGTCCTTCAGGTCATGTAGACTCAGTGGTCCTGGACAAAGAAAGTTTTATTTTCCTTTTCAGACCCTGTCTCTCTGCCAGCAGGTCCACAGGAATCCATGGGGAAGCCACAGCCTGTCTAGATGCATAAAAAGGTGCAGATAGACAAAATCTGATCAAACCTGACTCTAGACATTTCTTCTCAGATATCTTTAGTCATAAAAGCCACTATTCTCCTAAGGGTTAGTGATTTGTTGTGCCTGCTTTTTAGGATTTCCAACTTGAAGTACCCTTGAGGTTGGCTTTTAAAAGCAGATGTTCACTCTTATTTACAAGCAGAATACAGATGTTCTGTGCTGTCAGGGTCAGACAAGCCTATAGGTGCACCAACAAAATCAGGCCAAGAGACTTTTGGTCCAGGTACCCTAAAATCAGGGGCTACTTCTGCACCAAGTGACATTAATTCAGCTTATTTTCTGCCCCTGTATATCTTGACAGGTGATGTTTAATTGTTGAAAGGGTGTTTGCAAAGATCAATTAGCTAATGCCTATAAAGTGCTCTGCAGAGATGCAGCACAACCACTGCTGGGGCATAGCACTCCCCTTCCTTGCCAGGCTCAGTGGGAGCACTGTTGCTTTAAAAAGGGAGCTTGTCCAAGCTCTCCTCCTCCACTGGCTCTAAGATGGATGCTCCTGCTGCAGCACAGCCTGTGAGCAGACTTTGCCCAGCCTGCTTTTTTTGTTTTTCCTGGAAGCTTGCTCCAGACAAGTCAGCTGCACTGCAGACTGAGCAGAAACAGGAGGGCAGCTCTCCCCAGGTAAGCTACCACTGCCCCAAAGCTGCTCATTCCCACACCTGGATGGGGCAGCACCAAGGATGCTGCCATCCTGAGAATTATGGTCCTCTCCGTCCGTCTGTCTGGCTGACTTACAACAGCTCTCAGCCAGGCAAGAGTCAAGCAGCTCTGGGCCTGGGCTCTCTTGTACTCCTTTCCTGGCTGACTGGTGTGAATTTAGTTATGAGGAGGACAGGTAGGCTCCTGTTCCACAACCAAAGCTGAGCTTGTGCTTGTTCCTTTGTGTTAGCATCGCCTCCGTGGAGGCACTTCTGAATGACACGGGAGCTGCCTGCAGCACTACGGTCTTGGGGCCATGCTGTGCCTGGCAGCAGCCCCTTCAGCCTGTGCTGGGTGAGGAGATGGTATTTAGTCACCACACAGAGCTGGGGGCTGGCTCAGGAGGGTTCTGCAGCCTCTCCTAGGCCTGCAGTTACTGGGAGCAGTTTAAGGTCTGTTGGCTTCTTTCCCTCAGAAACGCATTGATTTTCCACAAAGCTCCTCATCTTTGAGGCATTAAAAATGTCATCTGTAGAGGACTGCGCACTGGGCCCTCCAATAACTCTCTTAAGTTTGTCTTTATTTCACCTTATTATTCTCATGGACTCCTTGGAGGACACATTTCCTTCATATAATATCATTTTAGGAAGGTCTTTCCTTTCGCCTTCCCCAGGGTGGTAGAGCATTGGAGGTAGGAGACATTCCCAACCAAAACAGAGTTGGAGATGTGCTTTTCCTTAATGTCTTCCATTTACAGAACTATTCCCTTTGGCCAACAGTGACAGACCCTCCTTGTACCCCCTAGCCCCAGAGACAGAGAGTGTTTATGCAGAGCCATCAGGGTGAAAAGTCCCTGCCCTGGCTTTAAAAGACATTCTAGAAAGGAAAAGACTCTGTAAAGGGACAGTGGTTAGTGCTGACCAGGAAGGATTGTTGTCACTAGCCCTGTGCTTCTCCCTGGTCATGCCCCAGCAAAGAGGATCAAGCCAGAACTGTGAGCACCAAGGGAGCTCTGTGACTGAGAGTGCCTGTTCCAGAAGCTCCCATGGATGAGGGAATTGATAGGACTCCTAGGCAACCCAGAATTCAACTCGCTTCGCCTTTATCTGATTTTTTGTGAGCCACGTGGTGTTACAGCTCGTATTTAAAGCCGTGGCAATGGGCATCAGCCCATGGAGGCAGAGAGAAGCTGTTTCTGTGCCACACACAAAAGCAACACCATTCCAGCTTTCTCTGGGTAACCTTTTCTTTTCCTGCTGTGTAAAACTGGTCAGGTTACAGAGAAAGACACACAGGAACTGTTGAGAGAAGAAAAGGTCTTTCAGAAATATTTTTCTTCAGCCAGGTGGTACCTCTGTTTGGGTTGGAGTCAAGGGCAGCTCTCTCTCCAAAAAGGCAATGGTGGGCACTGATTTTTCCTTGTTGACAGTGGTTGTTTCCCAGATGTGGGGTGGATATATCTAATAGAGGTATCTGCAGCCTCTGTTCCCCTAAATACACGTAAAGGGATCCTGTGTGTCCACTGTGTCCAGAGGCAAGATCCACAGTCTGTCCTGATCACAGGCTGGTGAGGTTAGAAATGCCAGCAGAGAGCCAAAGTAGATGATGTCATATAGATGTTTTTGCTACAATTTTGATGGAAAATTTGATATAGAATTTAGCTGTGATCACAAATGCATTTCTTATTTGTGAGTTTTTCTTGGGTTGGTTTTTTTTTTTTCATGGAATGAGAATTTCATAGCTAAAAAACCATTAAATGCTAAAAGCTGTGAGGATAGTGGCATTTGCCAGAAATGAGAACAGAATTTCCTGTTACAAGAATCTGAAGGAATTCACTGACAATCTTCCTGACTGCTGAGAAAATGCTCACTTTTAATAGCAACTGGAAAGTTGGATACATTTATATGTAGAAAAAAATAGGAAAAACTCAAAAAAAAAATTTCAAAGTTCAAACATCTGGTAATCAGAACCTCGTTCTCTAGATGTCAGGGAGAATTTCTGAGTAAAATTTCACAGAGGAGCCCAAAGTTGTTCTTCTGCTTCTAGCATATGTGGTGACAGCCTGGGTTCAACACTAGCATGAAATGTCTACTTCTCCCAGTCAGGGTGCCTGCACCCTTAGCCAGGGCAAATCTTGAACACTATAATAAAGAGCAAGTAATGTAAGATTTTACAACATAGGACTTAGATTTCAGCCTGGTCCACTTATTTTGTATTTATTTATTTATGCCTGCAATTACAGCTCAGTTGAATAATACTTTACAATCAGGACAACAGATTTTCTTTCAAAATGCTAGTAAATGTGGAAAATTCACTTCTCCAAAGTGTCAAATAGCCTGACCTTCTTATGAATTCTGATGTATCATCGGTTTTATTTTTACTTCTGCTTTCATCAAGCACTTTTCCTTTATGCTTATTATTTCTCTCTAAATTGTAGTACCATATGACACAAGAAATGAAGGCTGGGTTCTGGTGGTTCCACTATAATACCAGCAGTTTGAAAGTCTCAGTATGAGATGGTTGTAGAGGCACTGGTTTTCCACCAAAAGCCAGTAATGGGAACCCCATTTGAAAATTAATCCAGGGCCTTACAAAGTACTTCCAGGAAATGGTCAAGGTAATAGTAATGGTTTTTACTTGTGGGGTTTTTTAAAATCTTTTATTTAGATCATGAAAGGATTTCACTCATGACTCTTAGATAGATTTTTTACTTGCCATCAGCTGGGTATAGCCACTATAACTTCCCATCTATGTGGGCCTTTAATGATCGCCAGCATTTTAATTCTGTGTGATCCGAATGCAGTGAGGTCTAAGTAGTGCATGTATCTCCTCAGAAACCAGAGATATGTTTCTTGAAAGTGGATTTCCCCTTTGAAACTCTTTTGGGCAATGTAACACTCTGCCCCAGCTAGTCTAAATCCCAAGAAGAATTGCTTCCAAGTGTTTTTTTATTGAAGTCCATACCCTAAGCACAGCAGAAATTATCAGAGGAATGTCATATGTAAAGCTCAACATAAACATATGGCCTGAAAGCAATAACATGAAGTACAAAAATGGTGTAGCATGTAGTAAGGGATATCCAATTGCACAAATACCAAATATGTATTGATTAGCCAGGAAGCAGGGAAAGGTGGAATGGTGTAGAAATGAATCCCAGAGTGAGTCTCAGGGAAAAATGAAAGGCTGTTGCGAACCTAATGTAAAAAGCTTAGACCATATTTAGAGAAATACTGTAAGTGAGAGATGGGAGGAATTATTCTGTAGGGCACTGTCACCATTTGGATGAACACTTTGAGAGGGATGTGGAGATTTTAGAGGAAAACGCCAAGGGCATTAAGGGTTTTATAGTGTATGAGCTATGGTGAAGTTTGAAAGAATTAAATAGAACAAATTGGGATGATCAATTATCACCTTCAAAATATAGAAACTGTTTTTATAAGAATGACTGAGATCTATTAAGATACAACTTTTCATAATGGAAAAGAGACCAGTTAGACAGGATGCACAACTTGTTTGTAAAGTCATGGGTGATGTGGCGAGGATGAATGGAAGTTAACTGTTCCTTGTTCCTTCCATTGCAACATTTTGAGAAAGCTGGTAAAGATATCAAGGCAAACATTCAGAATAAACAAAAAAGATAGAATTGGAAGGCCAGAAAAACTTCTCATCAATGGATGTTATGGAAGTAGAATGGATTTAGGGGGAGGCAGGAAAACAAATGGAAAATTCCTACCAATTCCTACTGCTTCTTAATGAGGGGCTCTTGCTTGCACATAGGATGTGTGTGCAGACCTGGTGACAAGAAGGAGAGGTCTGTGGCCAAGCTGATGCCTTCACTCAATGCATAAAGCAAAGATGTGTGTGCAATAACTTCAGTACACGTTGACAAGCAGAGCTGGCCAGTTCAGCGCTAGCAACAGGATATCAAGACAAAATTCCATGTAGACTAACCCTCTTTTGTCCTAGCAGCCTGGGTAGATAATGCAGCTCTTAGTCCTTGGTGAGTTCTAGCACATTGTTGCTAAATGGATCATTTCAAGCTCTTTTAGGTGCATGTGTATTGCACTATAAAAACTTGAAGTAATCAGTAGGCCTACATAGTGACATTAAAGTAAGGCATATATATTCTAAATATTCTGTGTGCACATACAGAATATATGCAGTGTTTCTACTCTGTGCTAACAGGATCAGGCCTTTATTTCTCTTTAATTCATCACAGAAAACCTTAAAAATGATAATACATGATATAAATAGGAATCTTCAGATAAGTGGAGCTGCTTTGTATCTGTTGAGGACTGTCAGCAATATGCTTGCTTTTTTCTTTCAAGCTGATATCTAATTAGAGTATTTTTTCTCCCCTCTCCCATATTTTTGTTTTAAATTTATACCTGGCCCGAGAAGTTACTTAAAAAATTATATGGATTTGGTGACTTTGTAAATGATTTAACAGATCAAAATTATTTTCATAAATAATTCAGACAGTTTTTCACTAGTTACAAATGTTGAACTATGCAGGGAATGTGGCTCTTTAGAATGTGTAAACACTTATGAACATGAGTACTCTTTGTAAGAGCATTCCCATTAACTTAAAAGTCACTGTTATAGGATGGCAAACTTAGAGATATGGGCATTTAATTGGAAGACATTAATTCCATCTTTAGGTGGAGAAATTGAGTCATATGTTTTCCAAGTTGCCTATCACATCTGAATTCTTGATGCATAGGTTTTTTCCAGAGCATCCAATCTATCCTCTGCCTTTCTGTCTGCCTCCATGCTCAGATTGCAAGGTGCTTGAGGAGAAATTTCTATTCCCATGTCCCTGTCATCTCTAGGTGGAGCGAACCAGCAGGGTCTGCTGTTGGCAGCAACCAACTGGCAATTCATCCCTGTCTCCATGCAGTGATTTGTGAAAATGAAATCAGTTGTCACAAGCCACTGTGTGAGATGGAGCAGATGCTGCTCATGGCAGTGGAATAGGTGAGTCCCAGCAGTCCCAATGGCATCTCACAGAAGTGGCAAATCTGTCTCTACACATCTGTCCCTGGAGCTCTCTGTTCCATCTCCACCCCAGTGGCCCTATTCATCTCCTCCTCATGGCAGGACCAGCTCAGACCTTATGTGCTCCTTGAGCCTTTGGACACACAAAAAAAAGTTGCCTTACCCCTGTTTCTAAAAGTGCATGTGAAAGTTTAGTCTCGTATTACCCCTTGGAACCAGTTCAAACACAGTTTTCCATGAGGTGTAGGAAGATCACAAATTAGGAGCTCTTGAGATTGTATCTGGTGACTGTGGGGTCTTTCCTGTGCCGACTTCAGTGATATGTGCTCACAGCCCAGAAGGTGGGACCATATCCTGGGCTGGAGCAAGGGAAGTGTGACCAGCAGGTTGAGGAAGGTGATTCTCCCCAGCTACTCCACTACGGTGAGACTTCCCCTGGGGTGCTGCATCCAGCTCTGGAATTCCCAGTGAAGGAATGGCATGGACCCGTTGGAGCAAGCACAAAAGTGGTTAGAGGGCTGGGATGTCTCTCCTATGATGAAAGGCTGAGAGTTTGGATTGTTCAGTCTGGAGAAGAGAAGGCTCTGTGCTGCTGCTGCTTTTCAGTACTTAAAGAGGCCTGTATGAAATAGAGGAACAGAAATCTTCTCAGGTCCTGTTGTGATAGAATGAGGGGTTATGGTTTGAAACTAAGAGACTATATTTAGACTAGATATATAGCCTAGGGGAAGAAATGGGATTTTTTTTTTTTTTTTTTTTCCCTGATGAGGGTGGTGAAACACAGGCACAGGTTGCCCAGAGAGGTGGTGGATGTCCCATCCTTGGAAACATCCAGGGCCAGATTGGACAGGACTTTGAGCAACTTGATCTTGTTGACAATGTCCCTGCTTGGTGAAGGAGAGTTGAACTACATGGCCTTTAAAAATTGCTCCCAACCCAAACCATTCTATGATTACTGTTCCAAAGGGAGATGGATTTTCAGGCAAACTAAGCCCAGGCTTCTGATACTCACCAATAGACAAAAGTCAGCAAAATGTAGGCTTGATGTCCCATTGTATACCCCAAAATGACCAGCTCACAGAAAGTGTAGGTAAAGTTGAGGTCCTTGAAACACCCTAAGAGGAGCCTCTCCAAAGACAAAAGAGCTGTAAAAACTTTAGTTTAGACTGAGGTGTGAGACTGTTTTGTTCTTGAGGAACATGTGAGACAGTTGTGTGCAATCATTTCTATTTTGATTTGGGATCTTTCAAGTTTGTTTTATATTTATGTTCTCTGGTTCCTTTTGTATGTGCTGCCTGTGGTGAAACAAGCCTTTTTGCTTTTTCTTTTATCTGATTCTTTGAGAAGACAACTTCTCTTTAATCACTGTCAGAGCCAGGTTTAGTTTTTAAGAGGCTTGATTAGTATTCAGGGACTTCAGAGAACAGAAAAAAAGATGGTTTTGAATTCTAACATAAGATTAGAAGCAAGTTAATAATCATATGCCTTGGCCGAGGGTTTATAGATCATCATAATCTTCTCATATCTAATGGATGTTGTAAGGGTTAATGGAATTTTTATTGGTATAGCAATGGAACAAAACAGTGTTGAGTAGTGAAATCAGGGAAGGGGAAATGCATAAGTCTATACCATAGTAGCCAAAACTTAAGCAATCTTCTCAACAGAAACTGCAGAGAATGAAGAAATCCTAAAATTAACCACCCTCAGATAGTCAAAGGCGAATACCTAAAAATTCTTTGTGACTCTCCAGGTCTTTAATTATTTTTTTTAACATATATTGATCTTCTTGTTTCTCACATGATATGTCAGGTGCAAAGCTCAGCATTGCTATTTGAAGTAGCTCCAGTACAGGAGGAGATATATACACATTAATCGAGAAAATACCATGCAAGCATGATCATAGTACTTCCTGAAATGCAACTCAGTTGCAAGTTAATTCATCCATTTCCATGAAATGTTGCACTGTGAAAGGCAGACAGACATCTTTGGAAAACCTGGAGCTGAAATGTTGGGGCTTCCAGAGGGGCTGGTAGAACAGGAGAGGTCTGTGGCTGTGAGCAAGTGGCTGGATCAATGCACTCAAGCCCAAAGAAGGCTGGAGGGCTCAAAAAACTGATCTGTGGACTCTTCATAGAGTAACACCCACAATTTGTGTTCTTCTGCATATTCCTTAGCACAAAGATGTGGACATAGATTTTCCAAGAATCCTTGCTCCTGCAGTATGACTGTGATTTAAATGCCTTTCCTGGCAAGTGGCAATATACTTTTGTGTGTGATGAGTGCTGTTGTAAAAAAAGAAAAGATAGAGAAGGATCTCTGAGCAAATGCTTTTTTATGGCATTTTTCTGTATGTGATTGTCACTTAATGGAAATAAATGTCTTGGCCAATTGCGACATGAGTTATTATTCAAATCTGTCACTGGAATAAATATTCCTGTTCTGAGATTTTCCCAAATGACTGTGTGTCAGGTAACTGTTTTTCACTTGAAAGCAATGATTAGCTCAAGTGTGAAGGGATGAATTTCGTGCCTTGCAAAATGCTTGGGTGCTTGCTGTTTGGTGCATCTTAACACTGAAATGGAATCGCAGGTGAAGCCTGTTCTGGTTGAAAATCTGCAATAGTGTCAGGGGCTGGGGAAGAAATGGGAATTTTAATGAACAGATATGTCCTCCCTTTTGAAAACATGAACCAGCTGAATGCAATAAGATCCAAATAGTCCAAGAGGCTAACTGGCTGATTGTCTTTCCCTTCTTTGAAATTGGAAATTGGAACTAAATGCAGGTGATTTTAATTAGGCCATATGCATATTAATCAGAAATCACATTTGTGTGCTTGAGTTTGGTTTTCAATCAGGACATAGTGTTTAAAATATTGAAAAGTACAGATGTGATGCATCCTTCTCTTCAAAATGCTAATGATTGGTACAGATTGGGAATTACTGATCACAGAAATATCTAAGATGGTTGGCTATTAGAAGGGCCGAAATAGTTTAATAGCACAGTTTTCAGGCATTTCATAGTAGTGTCTCCTAAAAATATTGCCATGCCACCCCCATCCCAAATTAATGCTTCTAAGGCCAGTGATGTAGTGTGCTCACACCTTAAGGTAGCACTGTGATTCATGTTTTAATGATAGTGGCTGCTGGCTGTAACTATGGAATGTATTGTCATGGAAACTACGCTTTTCTATATTTACACCAGTGCTGGTTATGCGAGAGACAGTGCTTGAAAGAAAAATCTGTATAATATATAGCTTAATAACAAGGCAGGCAAGCTAGGAATAAACAGATCAAAGATTCAGCAATGTTACAGCTGCTGTTTGTCACCACAGTACTTTTCTAAACAGGCTCAGTCACTGTTCCAGAGAAGGGCTGCTGTGATGTCACTTTGGGCTCAGGGGTCACACAAACTCAGGTTATTGAACAGCTGACTGGAGGGCATCCATGCAGTGAACTCCCATGGCACACGGGCTCACATCCAGGCTGGTCGGGAGAAAAGTGTGAGCTGAGTGAGGTGAGGACTACGGTTTGTAAGAGCTTGTTCTTTGCAAAAAAGAAATCTTCAGAAATGGAACTGGCTTGTAACTCTGACAGCAGTGGAGCAGTTCTATCTGCCACTTCCATCTAGAAGCTGCTGTAATATTACTGAGCATGGGCTCTTGTGAGTGCTAAGTTCAAAAATAGAGAGAAACAATAATCCGAAAACATTATTCAAAGCTGAAATTTAATTGCACATTAAAATTGGATAAAAATAAAGTTATTGTGTGGTGCAAGAGTAGGAGCAAAGATGTTTAAGAAATTGGTTGTTTTATGGCTTTGAACTTTGCAAAGCAAGGGTAAATTATGCTTAAGAAATTCTACTTAGTGTAGATATATGCCTACATGCATGTATCTATACTTATATCAACACAAAACCTTCGTAGAACAGGTTGCCTGAGTTAGGGTCTGCAATCTCAGGCAGCTTTTTAAAAAAAATCCTGTGGTATTCCTCCTCTGTACTGCTTGATCTGGCTTTGCACCGGGACCTCCATTTGCCATTTTCTCTGTTCTGTTGTATAACAAATTTTTACTTCGGGTTTGTTACAGAAAACTGTTTCAGTTGTGAATTAAGAACTCACTTGCAATTGCCAGGGAGACAAGCTGCTCTCATTTCTTTAGAAAGAGTTTCTAATTTGATGGGCAGAGCTCAGTGAGTCACAGAAAAGCAGGGTCAGGGCACTGTGGAACAACTGCTTGGTTTACTTTGTTATCAGCTGTGAAATCATTAAGGACATCACTTTACTTTCCATATCATGGCTTTTTCATTTTGTATTTGTGTCTGCCATGACCAAACCTAAACCTGGAGGATACATTAATCCAACTTTTGATATAAATAATCCTCTTAAAAAGCACAGCTAGCGATTTGTTCATCCAAGTGCTTTATTATGCATTTTCAGCTGGTGTTCCTTTAACTGAAGGAGCAGCGACAGCTGTAACAGAATCCAAACAAGCATTATGCTCCCAAACTACTTCTTTAATTATTGCTTTTCTGGTTTACAGCAAGATGTTTGCAGGTTACAGGATAGCAGTAGTAGCTGGAGACAGTAGTTACATTGCCTCCAAAGCAGAGTTTAAAGAGGCTTGAGTTTTAAAGCTTCGTGCTGGTGCATTATCCGTGTAACTTCATATCTTTATTCAGTGTCTCCTGCAATCCTTCAACCTGTCTATTTGTAAATTTGTGCCTGGAGAAAGCTCCCATGTGGCAAGCCAGGATTGGATAAATGTTGCTTGTATTTCTCTTATTACAAACTCCCAGCATCTGTGATTTTCAGCTCTGAGTACAGTTTGTTTCCTGCTGAGATTCATCTATTTGGGGAAAGCAAAGGTCATCGCTTCTCCGGAGTTGCGACTGATTTGATTCTTTTTCACGGGGAGGCGCTGGGAAGGGAATCCTTACTGGAATGCATATTGATAAAGGCTGAGGATCCTGGCTTCTTAGATAAGTCATTTTTTTTTCTCTTCTCTCCACACTATGACTATGTATTGCAGCAACTCACTGGCTTTTTACCAAATCAGGAGCTGCAGTATTTTTCTTCCGATGGAATAATTTCAGCCCACTTCAGCTAGCATGACAATCTTATGTGATTGTTGTGAGTAGGCGTTTACATCCTTTTACATGCTAATACTGCCACACCTGCTAGTCCCCCTCATTTCCATTTCTCTCTCTTTTTTTCCTTTTTTTTTTCTTTTTTTTTTTTTCCCCGATGTAAAAACTAATTTCCCAGAGGAAGGGAAATCCTGAGATCGTGATCGTTGTTGCATCGTTGATTCACCAACAAAGAAGGGGATGGCTGAATGGGACCCAGGTAGAGATTCAAGCAGGCTGCTTCTGACCAGCAAGAGGAAAGCTAGCTGTTGAGCAGCATATGTTGCCACTCCATGTGCTGTGTTAGCTACTTGTTTTCAGCCTTCAGTAGGCTGCCACTACTGCAGCACTAAAGGAATGTGCCCTATTGTTAAAAATCCTGACTGCTTTACACCAATGATTTGCCACTGCAAAGTTGCATGCACCAACAACACTTTATCGTTGATGTTTGGATGCAAGGTAGGATGTGCTTAATGTATTTAAATGCATGCTGTAACTCCTTTGAATACCTGTGCTGTTTAATTTCGTGTCTGACTAGAGATTTCAGTGCAAATTGCGATCCGTTGGCTATAAATTAGGGCTTACAGCCGGCATGTTTTAAACGTTAGAGAAAAAAAAATCAGAAGTAAAGCTTTCTTATTTCCCAGGGTTATACGAGTAGAGATTTACACGGGAGAATTATGGATTATAAAGCATTTGTTTTAGAGTTGATTGTCTACTTAGCTAACAGTGCTAAGATTGCTAAACTACTACTCTGCTATTTGCCTGGCTTTATTGATTTGGATGTGTATAGTGTTATTACAAAAACACAATCCAGCAAGACTGAATGTATTTTTTTTTTCTATTTATATTGCTGACATGGTTTTTAACCAGAAGAGCAATACTGAAGTATATAACTCTGCACTTCTCTATAAGAAAGAATAAAGTAAGCTCCTGATCCCATTTTCAGCTCTAGAGGAATATCTTTAAGTGTTTTCTTCTAAGGACTGGACAATCATTTAATTTTCCATTTAAATTTAAATCATAAGGTGGCGCAGTTAGCCAGAGAAGTTTTTTCCTGGCTGTGTAATGCAACCCCATCCCCATTTTTTTAACAATGGTTTTGGATTGGACTATATTTTCCCCCACACACATCCTGGTTTGTTGTTTGAGTATAACCAATGTTTGTTACTTTACTGAAATAATTCTGAACTGATGGCATGTTTTTAAAACTTATTGTCTTTGGGACAAAGTTTGGTTCTTGGATCACTGGGTCACTCATATGATTTTACAGGGGGGTTACATATTTTGTTCCATTCCTTTTCCTTGCTCTCCTTAAATACTGGATGATATTAAAACTGTTCCTCTATATATAAATAGAGTAGGAAACGAGCAGTTATATAAAAAAGAAATAGTGTCAGTAATTACTTAAAATCATTAACTTCATACTTGAACTTTGCTAATCCTCAAAAATAGCTAAGCTGCAAAAATAAAATTTTAGTTATACAGTCCACAAACTAGGGAACACAGTATGCTTTGTGAGTTCCTGTGTGACAGAGTAGCCTAAATGAAATGAAAAGACTTTATGGAATAGGTTATAGATGACCCACTGCTGCCTAAACGTATATCAGCTAGAAGTTAATGACAGCTCATGTATTGCTTTGTATAATTCCTTAACTCAGACTTGGTTATAGTCAAACACAAATTATTCGTGTACCTTCTGCTTTTCCTCTAACTATGGCTTGCATAAATGTCTGGCTACTCGAGGCTTTCTTGAAGTAAAGTTTCTTGTTTCTTCCCTTCTGTTTTAAATAGGCAAAAATATATTCTATTAGTGAAAGGGTTATAATTTAATTGCTGTGTCATGATGCCACTAGTGATATAAATAGCATTGAGAGTTTGTCAGATCAGAAGTTTTTTTTAATTTATATTTTCTATAAGAATTTCTTTTTTTTTACTTTCAGACCTTAAGTCCTCTTGTTTTCAAATGTTAAATTCTAATTCATAAAGGTGAACTGTTAGTCAGGGGAAATTAAATACAAGCCACCCTTCTACAAAGGTAGGCCAATACCTAGGGACTAGTATCCAATTTGTATTCCTGCCTGTAAGCATGATTTTCAAAGGATATTCTTTGATGCACTTAAGTTCTTTCAAGATTTTCAGATCCTGTTAGGACGAAGCAATAGAACAAAAATCATAAATTCCAAACTTTTTTCCCCCCTCATCTTTCTTTAGAGCTTCAGGCTCATTACATTAGTCACAGTCAATGTTTTATCTTCTTGTGGTGGTGTATGAACTACTTCTCAAATGAAATGTGGATGTGTGGGATAGTGATCATTTTCAGGGAGATGAGAAGGAGCACAAGTGAACTTATTTATCTTGGGCTGGTTCAACACGTGTCTGATTAGTACTCTTTGATACCACCATCAAGCATGCATGAGTTACACTGGAAAATGTACAGAAACCACCTCACTTCAAATACCTTTTTCTCATTTTTGTTTGTTCTGCAGCCCATATATGAATTCATGACTTTTTGCTCTGGACACTTATATTTCTGGATTTATGGGTGCAGATCCATTGTTAACAAGTGTGAATAAGAAGTAAGACTGTTTCTTTATAGGAGATGTTTTAGTCATATGGGCATGAAGTCATGGATCTAAGCATGCTCATAATATTATGACTTCTAGAATCACGTGGTACTTGAACTCAGGAAAGAGTGTAATATCCTGAAATGACTCTTTATATTCTGGGTGACAGAGCAGAAAATACATCCTCAGAATGTAAAATCTAGATAGTGAAATAGGCAACAGAGGAATTCAAAGTACAGGCAAATATTTCCAAATGCTAAAATGTTATTAACTGACTCCTTTCAAAAGGACAGGGCAAGTTGCAGTGTTGCTTACACTTTCAATTTACAGTTTTAATTTTGTGTTACATACAGACTTCTTTTTCCTATGGTCAGTGAAGTGAGTGAGAGAAATGCACCACCTCAGAGCCCTCACACCCACTTTATCTGTTCCCCATGCAATAGTTTTACTGTCTTCTCATTCCTAGCAGGTGGTGCCCGGGAATTAGTGTGGTGGGGCAGGAAGAGGGTGCACGTCTTACCACACCATATGTTGCAAAGAAGGTCAGTGGAGGTGCTCCCACTGTGCCTGTGGGAAGCGTTGCTTGTCAGCTTGATTTCCTGGATTTTGATAGTTGTCCTTGTCCTGGGCCCTTTCTTTCAATGATGTCCAGTTTTGTGATCCTTGACTTTGAAACTGCAAAGAATTCAGAGGAGTTTAATTTGATAGCCTGGTCAGTGTCTACCTGAATTGCTACAATTGCACTTCAACACATCTGAAGACTTTTTTGGTTTCTAGCAGGGAAGTACCCGTGTTCCCATCACAGTAGTACAGAGCTGAAGCAGAAACAGGAAAAGCAGGTTGTAAAACACAGCCCTCAGGTGCCAGGAGGTGCTGTGCACTGCAGGATTATGAACTGTCTTGTTCATAATCCTGCAGGGTTGGCACATGACTGCCTCTCCCCTGAGTCCATGAGAAGCTCTACAGCTACTGGACAGATTCATGCCTTCCAAAGATTGAGGGAAGGCTTGTGTGTAAGACAGACCCATGTACATGGATCTCCACTGACAGGAGTGCACAGGCAGATATCAGATTCTCACTGAAGATGCTGAAACTTAAATGCATGCTAAAATGTCACTATGTGCTTACTCACTTTGCTGAATTGTTTGTTCAGTATTGCAGAAGAGTTATCTCCTGGCTCTCAATATCCTGTTCATTTTGCTCTTATTAAGAGTGCTGGGAAGAGATTTCAGGTTGACTGACATGTTTCTTAAATTATATTTCAGTCACAGTTCTGACTCTCAGATGGAAGTGTTATTCTGCCTTACCTCTTTTACTTCTATATATTGAAAATAGATATTGAGGAGACTCCATTGACTTTTCTGTTTGTTGACCTTGACCAGCTATTTTGATTAATTCTACTTTCCTTTTGATTTAGGTTTATTTTTATATCTGTCCTAGCATAATCTAATTTCTTTTTAAAGGGATAAGATATACTTACCTCTCTTCCCTGTCTCCTTTCTTTCCTCCTAGCACATTTATTACAACCAGTCCTCCAGCAAAACAGCTGGTTTTGGTAGGGTTTTTTCCTACTATTTCTCAGTTTTAGCTGAAACAGACAAATAGTGATGTATTCCTCTATCCAAGGTGAGAATGCAAGTAACCCCACTTGTTTCTTCAACTACCAGAACTTCTATGTCTTGAAAAATTATTGGAATGCAGAAGATTTTATTATTAAGACAAACATTAAGTAGTGTTACTGAATATCTTGACATTCCTATTTATTATTTTTATAATTATCAAACTGTTAGAAAACTAGTAATTTTCTGTACTGGTATAATTAGTCTTTTTAAGGAACTCTGGTGTGCCACTTAGTTCTTAATTGAGAATATTCTCTGTATTGCCATAATTTAGAGCCAGCTACTGAAAGGAGCAGCATTTTGGGATGACAGGAAAGTACGTCAACTAGGTATGATACACAGCAGACCTGCTTAAGGCCTTGCATGCTTTAGTTTCTTGATTTATCCACAGAACTGAAGTGCAATAGATGCAACTAGACAGAACATTCACTCAAGTTCCAAATGATTTTTTGACAATAATCTCCCAGCCCTGCCCATGTAGCCTGATTTTTTTGCATTACAGAGTAGGCTTGGGGTGTGGAAACAGGATGCCTTTGTGATGAAACTAAGCAGAAACACACCAAGTATTCTGCAAAATCTTACATGTATTCATCTTATAAAAGCATGTTAACACTATTTCAAAGGAAAACCAAAACCACAGGTGTGATGCTGTGATTGAGCCCTTCTTATCAGCTCTTCATTCTGTGGATCCATTCATGCTGCTTGCTGATGTGTACCTAACCTCTGACTCCACTGATGTATTTCACTTCTGATTTTTTTGGGGGCCAGAGCTGGAGAGATGTAAAAATACAATATACCCATGGTCATGCTGATTTCTGTGATCCATCTGTAAAGACTGGTATATTGTATAGTGTTCTAGAACCCTCTGAAAGAGTTTGCTGCCTATTCATGGACAATCAGCAGAGTAAGTCAGCTGGAACATTGCTGCCACTTGCTATGCATAACATTGACAGTGGCACTGAGAAACCTACTTCCACATATAATTCTTGTTAGGCTACTGGGGTGTTTAAATAAAAGTGCTCAGCAATAGAAGGAGCTGCAGAAGAGATGCAGCATTGCCATTGGCAAGAGGCTCTGAGTATGATCACTTGAGTCACAGAGGATTTGTGCATTAGTGCACAGTGCTCAAGGCAGGGAGAGTTTTCTTCTCTGGCATTACATTTCTGCAAGCTGGACATGGGGTATAAGCCCAAGCAAATTTACCTGGCTATATCTTTTTATTTCTGTCAGGCATTCACTAACCCCTTGCACTTTACCCCTTCTGGCTGAAGAAATGGTAGGTCTCCAGCAGTTCCCACCCATCATTAATGACTGTGGGAAAAGAACAACTACACATTGTACTCAAAGACCACCAGTCTGAGAGCTTCTGAGTAGCAAGTAGCAGTTTATGAGGCTGTGGGACCCTGTCAGGAACTCCTCTCAGTATTAAAAAATATATAAAGTGGATCCTACTCTTCAGAACTTCTTGCTCCCTACCACTGAGGAGCACTGAGAGGAACTCTGGTTCAGAGAAGAGTAGACCGTGACTTTGTAAATTATCCTGAGTTTCTTATCTTGAACTCAGCGTGGGTGCTGCAGAAATTGATATTACAGGAAACACAGGATGGCAGAAGCCTAAGGGGAGGTAGGAGGCAGCAGCAGGAAGGTTCAGGTAGGGCAGGTGGAAAAAAAGACGTGAGGCAAGATGATGCAGAGACAGCAACTTAGGGGTAGGATGAGAAGGCAGTGCTGTGGGCAAAGTTCCTGAGGAGGCAAGCTGAAAAGGAAGCTGGTGAGGTCTAGCTAGATTGTAAATGGTAAAAAAGTTGTTTCATGAATCTTCTGAAATTTTGGGCCTGTGCCCTTAATCACACAGGAGTTAGTCAATCACTGGCTAGGTAATGCAAACAAGTGTTATCATTTTCTCTTATTGGACTGAGTTCACTTGCCAGCTGTCACCCACTGGCACTGGCCAACATCTGGGAGGGAAATGCTGAGGCATTTTTTGAAAAGCATCAGGATCAGGTGTTAAAAATATTTGTGTTTGTATGAGAGTACTGTGTTTCACTTTCTGCCACTGTTGTGCCCACAAGCTCCCTGTACACTGTGACAGAGATGGGTGGCTGGTGGGAGATACCCTGAGACAGTTTAAATTAAGAAAACAATGCTAAAAGTGTTTTTTTCTTTTTTTTAATTAAAGTGTCTTGTTTCAGTTTTTAAAAGTTTTAAAACACTGAAAGAAAGTTCTATTGAAGGTGAAGTCCCCAATCCCTACATCATTTTGAATCAGAGGCTTTTTTTCCCACATTTTGCTAGAATATCTTTTTAGCTGCGACCAGCAGCTGGATGCTGGGCTGGATGGCTCACAGTGCTTGCTGTCATAGAATCATAGGATGATTTCTGCTGGAGGGGACCTTAAAGCATCACCTAGTTCCAGCCTCATCTTGTTGTCATGCTTCTGTCATCACAAGAACGTTCTCTGGTAGTGCAGCATGGAGTCTGATGTTCACCACTCCAAATTACTGACAATTCACCTGGAGCTAAAGGACACCGTGAATGCCCTCTGGACTGTACCTTTGACCATATAGCCACAGTGGGAAAAGGGTTTCTTTTTTCAGCTAGCAATAAAGAGCTGATTGTTGTGGTTCTTAAGTACTGCAATAAAATTTACCTATGGAAAAAGTAGGGCAGGAGGAACATAGCTAAGGGTTACTGAACATATGGAAGAAGAAGTTCAGAGTTTTCTCAGACACTTAAATTTTTTAATGTATTTTTGCTTCAAATTACACATAATAATTACATAAAATGAGTTACTTTCAAATATAAATGGCTTGGTGCTCAGCTACATGAGCTGCTTGATTTTGCAAACTAATTATTGACTAAGAGAGGGATATATATAGACATTCATCTTAGCTGTAAGAGATGTCATAGAAGAGAATGGTGATAAAGAAGTGTTATATAAATATATTTAAGTGATAATAGCAATAGAACTGAAAACTGTCACTGAACAGTTCTCCTGATCTTTGAAAAGTAGCTTTTATGTTTCCAGTGTAGCTGTCAAATATTCTCATTATTAAAATATATATATTTATTGCTTTCACTTTTATGTTTGTGCTTCCTTCAGCTTTAAGCATTTGCTGTAGTATTAATAAACATGAAGGACAGGATTTTTTCAAGAAAGCCTAGCTGGGGGTTGTGCTGAATGTAATGGAAACCTCAATGAGAAGAAAGATTACTGATGGGAATTCCTCTGACTCCCTGTAGAAGTTAATGATCTGTAATCCCAGGAGAGATGGCACAGAATGATCTGATGAAGTATTAAGGCAGTTTGAGCTATTCTTTTGAGTCTCTTGGTTCTTGAGTGTTCTGAGAAGTAAAAGGGAAGTAAAAATCTTCACCCAACTTCACTGAGGAATTGCACCCATTAGCTACTCGAATGTTCCCCACCAAGCCAGAAAAGCAGGTTTTATGGGAGACTGACTCTTGGTAAACAGGACAGTTTTTCATTTTTCCCTTAAACTGACACTTTAGAAACTGTTATTCTGAGAATCCTGATAGATTGTTTTGGGGAGATTTCCTTTAGGAGATGCTGACAGCTGTTCAGTGTAATTAAGATGAAGTATGCTAAATATGAATGTTCAGAAAGTCGTAAGGTGCTGTCAGCAGCAAAGTCCACACAGTGACTCACCTGGAGGCTCTGTAGATGTGTCTGATGTGGTAAAGAGCCTGTGCCAACACATAGTTGCCTGAGAAGGAATGTAGACACATCACTTACTTGCAGGATGTGAGCTCATCCCCTATGGAAACAGGCTTGTAACTTCAGGCCTTGGACCAGCTGCAAATATTTAGAATGTACCTATATTTCTAAGTAAAGGAGGACTATTAATTATATTCAAGTACTCAATTCCTGGCTTTCCATATTGAAAAATTGTTAGATATTTCCCCGGGCTGAATTTTGTGATGATCTCAAACTCTTTCTCTTGAAAGATTTGTTGATGTAGCTTGAAGGATTGTTCGCTCTAGGAACTTCTTCCAAGAGGGAGTATGGATGAGACTGCATCAGGGAAGATTACTCGCAGCCTACAACCAAACCTCTTTCCTCTATCTTCAAACACCTCCCACCCCTGCCCTTTGCCTTTTGGTGATATTTGAGAGCGTGAAACACATCTTGTGTTCATTTATTAAAGATGCTACTTTAGTAACAACGTGGATGTGGGCTCTCCCAACAACTTGGCCTGAGAACCAAGAGTCATGCTGAGAAACTGATGCATTTAGTATAGTTGATGTAGCATAAGGTCTCAATCATGATTCCATCACTCTGATCTTGAAAAATGTAACCAATAGGTCAGATTTAATCTAACCATAACAGCTCTGCCAGGCTGGGTTCATCTGGAGCTGTGACCACTACACATGTGACAGTCCACCTGAAATAAACCTAGGTATGCTGGGTTAGATGTCCAAGCCCAAAACAGTGAGAAACTTGTGCTGAAGTCAAGAGACCCTGTGTCCAGCACAGAGAGGTGCTCCACCCTCCAATACTTTCCAGCTTAGCTTCTTAAACACTTAACCTTTACCAGCCACAGGTGCTTCAAGAGAGAAGTTTAAATTCAGAGAATTAAAAGGTTTCATAGAATAAAAAATGAGTGATGCACTCTTGCCTACCACCTTGTAAGGCTTATAACAATGCCCTGTCAACAGTATATTATTAATTTGTGTTAGTCCTGGCCCTTACCCTATTTATCAGAGGTATTGTCAGCTGGCAGTGAGATGACTTGAACTTTGTACACATCCCAGGGAAATCCCAGTCTGTGTAAAACATAGTTCCATAACAGGATAGTCACCTCCATAAAACATTGAGAAAATCGCCTGTGCCAGAGACTGTTCTGTGACCTTGATTTAAGACAGGGAATGGGAACTCCTTGTTTCTATTTGTGGCTCTCACATAGAATTCCTTTAGTGGCCTGAGGAAAATCGTGCCTTGTATCTCTTTCTAGAAAATCAAGTTGGTAATGCCTTCCTCAGAGGAATATTGAGAATTAATAGTTATTGTGTGTAAACAGCACTGAAATGAAATGAACCATGTAAATACAATTGGTTTAAGGACCAACATAAAGCCAGGTTAGGCAAAGACAGGGAGGATATAAGTGAAAATGCAATGATATTAGTGAAAATCAAAGCATCTCTTTTTTTTTTTTTTTT
>VZRH01004459.1:709035-765951 GCA_013397555.1 Urocynchramus pylzowi | reverse complement strand
TTTTTTTTTTTTTTTTTTTTTTTTTTTTTTTTTTTCTGTGAGTCCCTCTTTCAACAAAATTGATTTCAGGTATACCTTGAAATACTATTATTTATCCTTTTTTTTGGCTCTTCCTCCAGGTCTGAGGTTTTACATCCCCTCTTCTTCCCCATATCAAATGGTTGTAGATGAATTGTAAGTCCCTGCAAAAGTGGATTTGAAAAGAAAGTGCTGACAGGCTTTTGTCTCCACCCATCCAAGATAGTGCTAATATCATCTAATTTATTATATAAAATTGCTGAAGAAAAGGAGCAATTTCCAGAACTGAGTTTTTATTTTGCAAAGATTATTTAAAATAGTCAAAGGATGATGATACATGAGGAAGGAAGCTGAAAATCAGATGAACATACACCTGTTGCAAGGAGGCAAATTGGTAACTGCATCATGCAAATCTTGTGTGTTCAGGAATTGTGGTTAGGTTGATGGCAAGGAGGGACATTCAGCCCAGTACAGAGGGCCATGTGGATCTCAAACTGCCCATTATATCCCAGGTTCTGCAGTCTACAATAAATTAAGCAAAGTACTGTAGAGCCACAAAAAATTCAGGACACAACAATCTGCAGAGCTGTGAGGGAAGGTCTTTCCAGTGTTCTTGTAGCAGTGTTTTGCATTGTACCTATAAAATATACTTTTCCTGCTTTTTTCTTTTCCTTGTCTGTGTCAGTCTTTGTGCTCAGATTTCTGGTCCTTATCTTAAGAAAGATAATAAATGAGCTGTGTAGGAACTAAACACTTGACAGCATAAGAAAGCATAGGCCATTTTTGCAGTGGCAGAATTAACTGAGGACTAATATTCCATACATATATTTGGGATATAAAATAACCAGGACAATATGTTTTCGTAAGATAAAGTTTGGTGATACATTTTGAAACATGTATTCCTTCCCAGAACAATTAAGAAAACTCAAGGGAGGAGGTGAGAGCAGAGGAGGGAGAAGAAGTTGACCTAGAAAATGCACTTGCGGGTCTAATTTTGTGTGTATGTACGTATTACAGAGGAGACTGTTGCACCACCTCCTCAAAGCCCTGGTGTTTTGCACTCTTTACTATATGCATCAACCCCCACGTGAGTTCCAGACATGCAGGTCTTTAATTTTTCAGCAATAAGGGTATGTCTTTTCAGTGCTTGAAGATCACAGCCCTGTAAAGGTGTTGGAAGTGAGGAGACAGAGAGAAGGAATAGAGACTATATGAGAGAAACTTTCAGAGGATTGCAAGATCTTGTTATGAAGCAAGAAGTTTTGCATTGAAAGTGTTTTTGCTGCAGGGTCTTCAGGCTTGCTTCCTCATGTCAGGTACAGCTGCAGGGACAGGGGAATGGCATCTTCCTCAGAGAGCTGGGACTTGAAGCTCAGGCTATTGCTCCTTGTGTTGGAGGCAGCTTCCTAAAACAGAGGTTTAATTTGCTGTCTGTGATTGCCTAATCTGAATGGATCTGATGTATAAATCTCTTAGTGATACTAGATTGCACCACTTTTCCCCAGAGTATTAGCAACTACTGCTTTCCTGTGCAATTGGAATAAAAGCTTTCACTTTGCTGAGCCAGAGAAGTGGAGATGCTCTCAAACTAATCCACATTCTGCATGCAAACACCAGCTGTTTCTTGGCTGTTTTTGTTCACCAGGAGGGACAGCATAGGGCTCCATGAGTTAATAAAGTTTCTGTTATTAGATGAGAATTAGTTGTCCTGTAGTCTGATGAGTTTTCGTCTACTGTCTTCAGTTATTCATGAAAGAAAGGAGCCCAGATATGAATGGGTCATCTCACATCATAAGAATGCGTCCAAGTAATCACAGAATCTTAGAAATGTTGATTGGAAAGAACCTCTATAAATGACCTCATCCAAATTTCACTGAAAGCAGGAGAAATGAGAGGTGATTTAGCATGCAGCCGGACACCTCTCTTTGCAGAAGAAATGATTTGGGTTTTAAGTGATGCCAGGTGAAATATTACTGCAGCTAAAACAGAAGGAATTATGGGAAGCACAATCCAGAGTTTAAAACTAGGGAAAGGAAGTTGACAGTTCTGAATGTTGCTCCCTGTTCTTCCATCAATCTAATAAACGTGTGTAGAAGTTGATTTGGCTTCTGCTGATTAAAGCTGGGAGTGTTGCCAGGGGCCAGCATAGTAGGGGCTTATGTCACAGGGGTAGGGCATCACCTTTTATACCTCCATTTCTAAATAAATTCAAGAAGAGTTTGTGAGACTCTAAGGTCAAGATCCTTGAGATAATTAGGTACCAGCCCCCTTGGATTTTGACAGGAATTAAGTACCTCCTAAGAATCTGCCCATGCAGAATTTCTTTTTCTCCATGGCTTCCTTTATTCAGCCTATGCCTTATTTCCTTCTTTGCTTTACTTTACTTCTCCAATATGCATATGTGCCTTCTCTGCTGTTCCTGGCTCTTGCTTAAAATTCACTGTTAGACCCCAGGTCAGTCAATGGGGTTGGTTTGGGTAGGGAAGTTAAGAGGGCACTCCTAGAGAGAATCACAGACAGGAATAGGGATATGTGTCCATAACCTGTCATATACATGGACATACAAACAAGCAGGTCACTGAACTCTGCCCATACCTGGTAGATTAGTAATACTCCCACTCTTAATTCTGAAAATTTGGTGACTATAGGCCTTGGATGATGGTGGGTGGGTGGGAGAAGCGGAATGTCTGTTTAAGGCTGTAAACTGCATTTGAAAGTGTCAAAAATGTTTATGATGCAGAGTCTATTTGCCTTATATAGAAAATTCATGTTGTCACATCCCTGAAAGTTCTTATGCAAGAGTTAGAAGTCAAACGGGTCTTTGAATGCTGCAGTAAATAATAATGTCTTGTTAAAGCTAATAAGTTAAATCTTGCTAATGTATTTTAAGCATTTCTTTATTAAGAAGGCTTTAACTCCTTGAATTAATTGCAACTAAAATTAAAATAAGGCAAGAAAAGGAACTAGATTCTGCTTTTATTTCCCTGCATAATTTTTCTCTAGTTAGATGATGAGAAGCTGATGCAGAGACACAGACTGATATTGTGCTGTAGTGAAATAACTCCATGCTAGTAGTTCCAGATTTGGCTAAACCTTGCAAGTGACTGATTTAAAGACCAAGGCACAGCATTTAATAAGACTCTATTCCTTTGTGGAGTTTATCTGCAGAAATTATGGTTAGGACGTTTTATTCAGTTGCTTTTCTCAGACTTCAGTCAGACTTGGTATCTAAAGAAATGTGGTTATTTGGTCTGAACATATTGATGTCTTTTGAAATGGCAGAAAGCCCTGTCTTCTCTTGCTTTTCCTATAATAAAATAGCCCCACAAAGCATCAAATGAGTATTAAGTATAACACTACATGTGGCCCCCGGTATCTGTTGGATTTTAGTTAAATTTAGGGCACAAAATTTACCAAACAGGGCAACTGCAGTCATGAATTAGGTAGCTCTTTTGCATACATGTCACAGCTTGCAAAACTGATAAATTAGAGTAAACACAGCATTTCATCGGTCTTCCTTAGCTATTATATTGTTATCTTCTGCGTGTGAATAAAAGTTCTGATAATCTTCATTCACCAGCTGCAAAGCAAAATTCGTTTTCCTGTTGTGACTAATGTGGAAGGGTTTCTTTTCATTCAGAAAGACTGCTGTGTACTGGAAAGAATAAGAAAATAATGAAGCTGTAGCAGGACAAAAGAGAAGGTGCTGAGAACTGGAAAGAGCTGAATGCTTTTTGAACTTGTAACTCTTCAAATTACATTTTCTGTGTGAACTTTTGAAAAATGAAGTGAATTTCTCCCCTTTATAACAGTATGCTTGAACCTATGGTGTGCAAGTAGAATAATTCTGTGTCTGACACATGATTATATAATGATACTTAAAGTTGCAGTGCTATTCCCAAAAGAAGACGACCTTATAGGTTCATATTTATGGTTTAACAGGTGAGAGCCCAAAAGAAGAGCAAAGCACTTCATTTTTTTTTTCCAATGTGTTTTCGCTAATGCTAAAAATATGAGCTATAATTAAGAGCTTTAAATATGAGCAGAGATGCCTGAGCTCGACAGCTTTTTGGTTTGAATCAACCACCCTCCAGGTGATGGTGACCTTCTGGCAGTGTTTGCTATCAACTACAGCTGTTTTCATCCCTTCTTTGGCTGTAGATATGCCACGCTGCTTGCCTGCAGAGATTATACCAACAACCATTTAGCAGCTTGCTCTGAGCTACCGCTTGACCCCCAAGGAGGGTGCAGACTGCTTAGAGGCACATTGACTTGCTGCTATTCCCTGCTCCAAAGTGCACTGTCGTGCTCAGCTGCTGTCTACACAGGTTAGATTCGGGTGCAATCCCACAATGGAAAAGGCACTTCAGAACAGATGCACTTTGGAAAACTGGCAAGTGGAAAAGACTCGGAATTATTTTAAGGAGCTCTGTAACTGTTGCTACATATTTTTTGATCTGAGTATCTGCATTTAAGAAAATCCTTTGTAAGTGTATTGAGAACTTCTAATCACTAGGCTTAGGGAAAAATTATATTGAGCTGTTTGATATTTGTGCTGGGAATGCCGCTGGAAATGAGCTGCCCATCTCTGTCATATACATTGTATAGGTCAAAATAAGGGAAGACCAGGGAGCTTGTCCCATGGGTCTTGGTGACAATTCTTTCCTTCTTCTTGCCTCTTATATCAATGCAGATAAGCATTGAAGAGAGATCTCTGTTTAGGCTATCCAGCTATTTCCATCTACAAGTCCTGATCTTTTGAGACTTTAAGGACAAAGCCAAAACCCTTCAGGTACCAAGAGAGACTTTGGCTTACCTAGAAACAAGATATCTGTACTGTTCTTCAAACTCTTCTGAAAGCCTCATGTGAGTAGTATAGAGTAGTGATAAGGAGGTCTTTAGCAGGCATGAAGGGAGAAATATGAAACGGGGGAAATATTTTTAATTTGGATTAACCTTCTCTTGATTTCAGTTGAGATTTTTGTTGAATTCCAAAGTTTGATGTGAACTTCTCAATAAGAAGATTTAAGTTTGGGTTTTCTTCTTGGAGTTTCCTTCCTGGAATGTTTTTCTTGTACATATGAAAGACAAGCATGGATAACAGCAATGAAATCAGAAAATACCTGGAGTAGTCCTTGTGTGTGGGTGGTTTGTTTGGCTGTGTTTTGTTTTCCTGGCTTGAGGAACTGAACACTTGTTCTTTTATCTTGGAACTGTACATTTTTTCTTTTATCTTGAAAAGAAAAGTTCTAAAAACCAAAACCAGCTTCAGTTTGTACTCTGCTGTTCCACTTTCTAAAGATGTAGTGTTCTGTTTTCAAAATAAAAAGCTCCTTTTCTCTAGAAAATTTTACAGTGTAGTTGAAAATCCAGGAAATTCATAACATGGTCCTATCTTCATCCTATGATGGCATAGTAGCCTATCTTCCTGTGCACCCACTTGATTTTTCAAGGGCTTCAATTGGACACTCCAAAGCTGTAGTGTCATTGATTGTCATTCAGCTGCCTGTGAGTAAAACCATATTTGTTGTTATTGTATCCTTCAGGCTGACTGAGCTAAGCAGTGGTGTGTGGCTGTTTACTCTTATCTCTATAAAATGTTAACCCTTGACTGAAGGAGACAATAGAGCTCTGATTTCTTCTATTCCTGGCCCTGCCACAGGCTCCTTCACAGTGGCCCTGCCACTGTGGCTTCAGTGCATGACACATTCCTAAATATATAGGCCAGGTATTGCATTATTTAATGCCACTACCTAGTCCTATTTTGGCACCACAATTGATGCTTGCAGGTGATTCAGTTTTATGCTGATTTCATCAAAAGCTGCAGCAATATTGCCATTGTGTGGGCACCCACATGGGATTGTATATTAAGCAAGTACTTTACTGTAGAAATATTCTTTCAGTCCAGTCAGTGACAGAGGCAGGAACAGAGCAAACAGAGGGCTAAAGGAGGTACCTTTTGCCACCAAGCTTCTAGGCTTGAGCATCTCCACTACTAAAAGTGTTGCTGATTATCCCTTTAAGGGAAAAATGTTAATATACAAGCTCTAATTACCTCTGTCTAAGCTGATACGCCTACAGCACCTTTTACATAACCCAAACACTTGCGTTCCAATTATACAATTATATTTTAACATATATTAAGTGCTATTCCTTTAGGGAGGAGACTTACACTGAATATTTTAACTGAACTCCTTTCTCAATATGGACATATATATGGTAGGGTCTCATTTAATAACAGTGCCAAAAACTTGAATGTTTTTAGTTCCTTTCCCCTTCAATAAATGAGCTGTCTCTTCAGAAAGCCCATTTTCCATGTCTTCAGCACTGACAGCAGTCTCTGTATGTGTGCATCAAACACAGGCTTTGAAGCTCATGTTCTTGGCGTCAGCAGTGGCCCATGACTGCAATTAGATCAATAATGATCTCTCCATACTCAATGGGAGTATCCTCTGCTTTGCAAACAGCCTATGGCAAGGTCCAGGTCTCTCGAGAAAGCAACGTGTTCAAATGGGAAGAAGGGCTGCTGCTTCTTTAAATAGGATGCCTTGCTCTAAAGGTTGATAGCACAAAAGGTTGAGTGTCCCTTTACTGAAAAGGCAAACAGCTCCAACGACCATTCTTCTTTTCTGATAACTTCATGCAACTTCTGTAGGAGACAAAAGCCCTCATCAGGATGACTCGTTGATGAAGGCTCTTTGCTGCACACTTTCAGTTGTTAATATCAATGAGGTTTGTAGGTCAGCTGTTCTGAAAACTCAGAGCCTAAGTTTAGAGCAAGGAGTCTGAGTGTATTCCTATGCTCAGAGCTAACTCAAGTTTTCAGAACATCAAGAAGTTGGGACTTGACCCAAAAGAGCATAGAAGAAGAAAAGAGATGAACCAAGAAGCAGTGAGTCTAAGGGCAACCCTGGTAAGCAAGGCTGGGGACTGCTGGTGCTCCCCATAGTGGTTGATAAATATATGTGGGGTGATGTCAACTGCTGGAGGGGAGGAATCAGGTCACAGAAGTGTTCTGCTTCTTTCCTTACCTCAGCATCAGCCTATGCCAGGGCTGGCACAGCCTGCAATGCAATGGCAGAGCTTGTGCTGAGTTCATTGCTGCCATGGAGGTTACCTTACCAGCAGCTGAACCATCTGGTTTAACACCAATGCAGTGTTTTCTGAACTACACTGTAGCCATTTCTGCACAGTGACTCAAGTTTAAAATATCCCCCTCTTAGACAGCCAACTTTTGGAAATGTTGAATAAAATTATCACATTGGGCTGTACCCATCAGATAAACAGAGTTCCTGCCCAAAGAAAATGTGAACATAATTAATTACAAGGCAAAACTGAATCATTACAACATTGTACTTGTGTTATTTTGATTATACAAACCCAAAAAATCTGGAGGTAAAGTTCCCATGGCAACCTTAACTCTGTCGCCTTGTGTGTGTATGTTTGTGTAAAATAGGATCATGCATTATCCTGGTCAGAGTGTTTTAGGACGTGCTGGTCAGGAAGATGTTAATCAGACCAGAGATATCATCTTAAAAGTGATTTATTTTTGCTATTTCTCTAGCAAAGTGTTAAAACATAGAGGAGATTTTCAATTTCTGTCCAGTCTGATAGGTATTCCTGCTAAAACATAATGCCTGAACCTTGTCATAAATGTGATCTATCACTGTTCAACTTTAGCTGTGATTGTGACAGATACCCTGCAGCCATGAATCTGAAGAGCAAATAAGATTAAATTGGCGTCCATTTTTTTTGAGCAAGCTCACCAGTATCAAACATTTGGTTACACATTGCATTCTGATGCTAACACTTAACACTGCAGAGCTAATTTCAACCATAAAGTTTTTTGCAAGAAGGTTAGACATTGTTTGCCTATCCATCAATGATTATGGAGAGTGCAGGGGTCTGGTGATGTAGTGGAACTGTCCCCATGATGTCCTGACCTGGAGTAACTGTCAGGTTAAGTTATACCCTACGACACCACCTGAGGGAATGGCATTTTCAGGAGGCATTCCCATGAAACACTCTCTTAGTCTCTTCATTTCCTTCTCCCACCTCACCCATCTAAAGTATTTCTAAAATGTCCCCATCAGCCATCATTCTCTTACAGAGCAAGGTGGCCTGATGATCAGGGAAGGGAGGTGTTAACTGCTGATGTGGGGAGAGACCAGCAGCTGTAAGAAATTTCATCTGTCTTTTGCAGGCAGAGTGAATAAGGGGAAGTTTTGTGATTAAAAAACCCCACCACATGGTATATCCTTGTGAGACATGTCTGGATGGTGAAGGTATTAAAGGGTACTATTCATTTTTATGACTATCATGAGATTCTCTCAATGGCATGTTCCTGGTAGTGAGCTTTACAAGTATTATGTAAAGTACTTTTCAAAACTATAGCTTATTACTTTTTTTTCCCCTGTGCTTGCCTTTAACTTTGTTTTCAGTGACATAATTCTTCAGGGTGGTGGCTCAGAAAGAGGATTAATACTTTAGAGAAAGAACTGAAGGTGTAAAACTTTTCCTATACAAATAAATACATATCCTTGCATCTACTGAATATGACCATATTCTTGCTGAACTGCTGTGTAAAGTCAAAAGAGACATTATACATACATAGCATAAGCATAATGTGTGTATAGATATATTCTGAACAGACACATAAAATAATAGAAAGATTTGCAGGTTTCTAAAGTCCCCAAGATATAAACTTAAGGACAGAAATTAGCATTCACTGTGTTGAAGAGCTGTGAGTATATAAAGCAAATGTAAGTATTAACTCACTAAGAATTCATCTAAAGAGAGGAGAAATATGAAGCAAGAAACCTCAGAAAAGTTCTATCCTGTTGTCATTGGGGGTGTGGGATTAAATGTTAGAACAATTCAATTAGGAAATGTCTTCAGATGGTGAATTGCCTTTAAATATAGGAAAGCTGGACATACTGAAGCAGAGCAATCTTTTCTGTGCTTTAAGTACACATTGTTTTCCTGTGAGTCATGAGGTCAAATAATATTTAGCCTCTAATACTTAGCATCCTGCCAAAATTAAAAAGCATAGAGATTTCCTGCCAACACAATTCTGATCTGGTATTTTTATTTCCTTGGATATAGCACAAAAGCAAAAATGTATATTTATGCCCCTGAAGGCCCTTGAAAATACAGCAGAATTAAAATCCCCAGATGTCTTTCATCACAATTACTTCTGTTTGTAGTTAAATTTCCTGTATTTTTTTAGACGAACAGGTTTGAAATTAAACCTTAAAATCAGGTGGGATATATTTGCAATAAGCCTAATGACAAACCTTTTTTAGATTGGTCCTCTCTGATAAAATCAATGGATACCTCTGTGCTCATGTCAGTAGGACACAGTCTCTGGGTCAGGGGAGGTGACATCAGGTTTCTGTGGTTATTCCCAGCTAGATGAAACCAGGCATAAAAGAGCCCTCTTGCAAGTGCTGTCAGAACAAAGGGATTGCTGGACAGGATTCAGAGAAGGAACAGAGAAAATACATGAAGGAGGAGAATGAAACACCTCAAAGTCTGCCTCACCAAGGCTAGAATTTTCCAGGAAGGTGGAGGATAACGAAAGTGACACCACTCTAGTTTTGCAAGCTGTGAATGCCACTAAAATGCAGATCCTTTTCTAACAATTGCTGGGCTGAAATCCTTGATATCTTTGATAGTTTTTGTTGTCCTAGACAAAAAGACTATAAAACTGAAACAAAAAAGGATATGGAATGCTCTGTGCCCCATAAGCATGGAATATGAATAGTGGCTTAGAGTCAGAGATACAAAAGGCTGTGGAAGCTGTGGGTGATGTTTCTGACATCCCGTTGGTTCCGTGCACTCGGAGACACGGGTGTGTTGTGCTGTGCTGCCCGCGGGGCCGATCCTCAGCGTGCGCCACAAACACGCGCTGACTCCGTCTTCTGTGTTACGGACACCCCGCCTTTGTTTTCTGCCAGTCATTCAGCTGGAGCTCTCCCAAGAGCACATCAAGCCTGCTTAGCTTTCCTGTGGCACAAAATAGTGGAGGAGGGATTGAGCGTGCCCAAGTCACATCCCAACACCGCTCTTGTGACTGGGAGTGTAAGCAAAGCTCAGGAACTTCACTAAGAACTCTGAAAGAAAAGATGAAAGGATTTGATAAACAAAAGGAAGAACCAAATTTGGACTCAGAGTAGTGGGTGGACAATTATGTCCTAGTTGAGATCCTTCACACTGTAGGGGAAAAGAGCTGTGTACGGCATCACAACTGACTGCAGCAAAAAGCATGTGGAGTTTGAGGAGCAGAGTTAGTTAACAGAAACCAACCCACTGGGTGTCACTAAAGGAAAGATGTGAGAAGGAGGATGGATTATATCACTTTGCAAAAGTTGGCAAGAGCCACAATGTGTGTTGCTCAGATTAATCCTCACAGGAGCAATGAGCAGCAGCTCATTTAGAGATAAATAGACTATTGAACTGGAAGTAAATGGGTCAGTTATGAAGTTGGACATGGCATACACACTATTACATTGCCAAAAATAGTTGTTTTCACTGCTAGCCTTGAATACTGGATAGTAAATTTACTAGTGGTATTAACAGGATTCAGTGCTGCACTTATTGCAGTTATAAAGGTGTGGACACATCAGTGTGTAAAAGCTAAGCAGGGAGAGAGGTCTCTGAAGAGCAGAGCTAAGTTAGGAATCCCCACACTAAATGAGTGTTTAACTATCCCCACACTAAATGAGTGTTTAACAGCACATGGGAAGACACTTGTAATGGTACAAAGGACAATTTATTTCTTTTACTAGTGGAAAATGGGGACATCCTTTTCCTCATAAAGATGACCCCTAAAAATGGAGGAAGTGGAGGGGAGGTTGGAAAAATATCCTCCAGGGATAAAAAAACCTGCCAAGAAATAGACATTTTTCACTATTTTAAATGGCATCCCATACATCCCCCAGTGTCTGTGGTTGATATGTCACCATACCTGTAGGAAACCTTTGACTTTCTCTAGTGACAGCTGAGGGCCAGACAGGTTCCTCTGGTACTAAAATGGCATAAACACCATCATCTCAGCTGATGAGCATGGTTACAGTCTCCAGAGGCAGCAGGAGACATGTAGAGACCAACCAGTCTCCCATTCACACATTTCAGTAAATTATCCTTTTCCTAAGGACTGTCAGAGCAAGCACAGTTATTAGCTTTGGTAAGAACAAAAAGAAGGAAACATGTTTCAGTCAAAATTTGTGCCAGGTAAATGTTATGAGCTTGATATATCAATAGATACTTTAGAAAAAAACATTACATTAATTATTTTAAAATAATTTTAAAAAATGTTACATTACATTACATGTGGAAAAACATTACATTAATGCTTTTTCCACCCCTGGAATATTTTTTTCTTATTATTATCATTTGAGTTGTGCTGGACAACCAAAATCTTTTTCCAGGAAGCACATCTGTGATATCTTCACAGGCAGTAGAACCAAGAAAGATTAGAAAGCTGTTACCAGATGTTCTCTGGAGCAAAATGGGCTGCTAGGTCAAAGCTGAACTAGTTCTGTTATATATTTGATTTTTTGGGGGTACTGGTACTTCATCTCATTGATCCATGTTGACACCTGTGTCTCAATGCACATGGTCTCTTTTAGGTGAAAGCAACAGAGGAACATTAATGTTTTAGTCTTACTACAGAGTTTGGAAAGCTGAGAGAATTAGAGGAACTTATTTCACTTATTATCTCCATAACTGAAATGCTAAATTTCTGTCAATCCTCTTATTCTACTCTGTGAAGCCTGAAAAAGCTTTGGCAGTACAGGTGATAAGGACCAAACAGTTGGCTGTAATAAAGAAGACTTTAGATTGTGGGTGCAAATATCTCATGCACCTTTTCCTGGGAAATCAATTTAAGCTAGTACTGACCACAAACTGGTGCTTATGTAAATCCTCACTTTTTCACAAATAAAACATTTTTGTTTTTTGTGAAATTTATGACTCACGAACTGCATATAAATCTGTAAGAGAGCTGCTGTTTGTAGACAAAATCATTCATGCAATTGACAAAGCTTTAATAGAAAAAATTGTCCTGAGCCTAAATTTGTTTCCTAATAACTGGAATTTAATAACCAGTCTGGTCTCGAAGGAGACATGCACAGAGGCTGCCAGAGCAGATTCAAGGTAAGACACCGGAAAATAACTACATTTGGCAGTGGCATGTATTTAACACTTATTACCAATTTTGGAAAAAGTATCTGGAGCAGATAGGACTTGAACATTACAGTAATTTCCAAAATGTTACAGAAAAGATATAATAAAATGAAGGTCACTTAGAGGGACCAACCCATGTGAGCAAGTGCAAAACACGCTGAATTTGCTTTAGTATCAGTGATTGATGTCTTGCAGAATATAGCATCTTATAATATGCAAAAGAGGCTCATGATAGTTGTTAGGAAAAAAAAAATGTCTCTCCAGAAAAAGAGCCAGGCCTTTATTTGTTCATGTTTTTATGTTTTTGGGGCAAAGAAAAGCCCTACAATCCTATGTGTTTGTGCTTGATAATTAGCCTATATCAGAAAATGCTTCTGTGAAAGAGGAGCTCATGTATATCATCATGTATATTTGTGGTAATAGTACAAATGACTGAGTTATAGCTGAGAACAGACCATAGTTTACTGAGAGTGTGTTTAAGTACTTTTGAATGAAGATTAGTTCTAATAATGCAACCTCTTATCCCTGTAATTCCCTATCTAAATAGCTGGTCAAAACAATGTACAAAACCCCTTCATAAGGACCATTGCAAAATCAATCAGTAGTGGTGCTCCATAGTCACTTTCAAATTCCAGTGTGCCTCCAGTGAAGTGGTTGTTGCTGATAGCTCTGATTAAGAGAAACCTGTGAACACATGTATTTGCATTGCCAGCAACCACCCCTAAAATGGGTGGACATTTTCAAATGGGAGAAGAAAAATACATAATTGATATAATTTTAATTCCTGGGTACTTGTACTTCAGGTAATGGTATTGTGCACTTCTGGTAGGAGAAAGTGGCTGTGTCTACACTGTGGAACAGGAGTGCTTACTCGTGTCCACACTATGTGAGTCTGGCTCCTAGAGCACTTTTGTCCTGGAAAGAGCCAGCTGGAATTACACAGAACAGCCAGGAATTCATGTAACATCTAACAGTGAGGATAATGAGGGTCCAGGCTTGAACATGTTCCTCAGCCTCCTTTTTTTTTTTGGGTGATTCAGCCATTTCCAGAAGTAGTAGTGCTACAGCATTGCAGCAGGTACAACCAACCAGAACAACCAGGGTGCAACTTGAACAGGGAGCACAAAAAACAACTGTGTTTGCATCCATTTAACAGCAACACTAAGGATGTTTCAGTTAAGATGTGTTGGACAGAAGCCATGGCTCTGGAACTCTCCAAACAACCTCTAGTAAGGACACTTGTTAGTGACCAAAAGTGTGTTAGCTTACATATGTGATGTTTTCTGACCATTAATATTTGGATTGGAATGAAAGGCATGCTTTGGGGACTGTTACTTTAATGGCTGAAATTTTCCAGACAATTGAGCAATTTCATTTCTAAGCCTCTCACTAGGTATCAGACAAGGGATAAAAAAAAGCTCTTAGAAGATCCCTGGGAAACACGTAGTCCCTGAATGCCACATGAGTATCAGTGGACTGATTTAATTTTATCCATTTCATGAATGAAGTATAGTACTAGGATTAAAGAGAAGTGGTTTTGCAATAGTCATATCAATTTTTTTCCTATGGAAAGAATTAGTTAGAAAGAGGTGGCTTCTGCAATGAAAGTATAGAAATCATGATTTTCTAGAGTAGCAGTGAAAAGTAGTAGGTTAGCAACAGTATAAGTTTATACTTGATAACCCACATGAAGGTCTGACATGTCTTTTCTAATACAGTTCTTTCATTTGGTTCCTCACCTTTCTTTTCTATCATTTGTTCTCCTAATAATCCTTTCCCTTCAGTTTGTCCAAGAGAGTATCAAGAGTGCATCTAAGCAGGAACACACGTATACTATAGTGTAGGTCTGCTCTGAACTCCAGAGGCTTCTTTGAATCCAATGATGCTCTTTTCCACAGTTCCTCACAAACCTTTTGTTACAGAAGCAATTGGATTAACAGGAGACAGTGGCAGTGATTTTTTTTCTGGGTTTGATCCCGATGTAGATTTCTATCCTCTGCAAGTTGCATTCATTCTTTTGAACCCTTCTTTGTCTGTGCCTCTGTGCATCACTGTGAGTTTAAAAGTTCCAGTTTCATTCTGTGTCACAAGTATTTGTGTCACTCAAGTATAATAATACATGGTAGCAAGTGTAGAAGCTTTAACCTAATCATAGCTGTCACTTAATAAAGCCACTTTTTGATGGATTAGGAGATGAAGCCAGAACTGGTTGAGGTACAAACAAAAAAGGTGCTGCCTGTTTTCCTGGACCTTTGGGGCTTCACTTTTGCTTAAACCCAAGAGGGCATGAGACATGGAGGCAGTCAAAGAATGACTGCAAAAACCCTAGATGCAGTACGTCATCCCAGTGCCCACATCCAGATCAAAAATTGGAAGGGGAGGCAATTTCTAACATGTTTATTATGTAAAACATATGCACAAACTGAGGCACTGGGTACACTGGCATAATTATCCACTGTGAGATTGGATACCCTGGTGCTGAATGTGATTAACCTGCAAGCAGAGCCAAGAACTATTCTTGTTTCAGAAAGCCCATGTTAAACCTGCCTGCCTGTGAAACTGTGCTCAGTGCTGCTGTAATTGCACTCATTGCTGGCACACATTGTTAATAACAAGCATTTTTGCTGTTGTAGACAAGGGTAAAATGTAAGGATGTTGTAGTGAGCCAAAGCTTGAAAGCCCTCACTTAGCTTGTATGCTCGGGATTTAAGCTGCTGGGGAAACTATAAGTCTCTGGCTATTTATTATTACATACAACATGTTCTTGGAAACCACTCTGCATTTAACAGCAGTTAAACCCATCTGCTGCTCCTGAATTTTCATTTCATTCACAAGCCTGTTTTAAAAGTATTTTTGGACATGTCTCTGATGTGCTATCAGCTGTTCATTATTCTGTTGTAAATTGGTAAAAAGAATGACTCAAATTTTAAAAGAAAATTGTAGCCTCCTATATATTTTTGAGCTATTCATTGAAACTTGCCTTTTTATCATTGTCTGACATAAATTAAATTTTTAGTTTAAAAGCAGTTATTCACCATGGAATTTCATCCCCTCATGCTCAATTCTTTGTAATTCATCTATAGTAGTTATATCACTGGCATGAGGAACAGACTTGACCTTAGCACCATGATCACAGATACTGTTCAGTATACTGAAGTTCCTGTGAGTGCAGCAATTCCTCATGGTTTTATTTAGAAATACTATCACCATTTTATTTGCACATTTCTTCTTCCTATGTTCATATTTTATTACTGTTACTTTGCATAGCAGTACTTCAATGCCCTCTACATATGATTAGCAGGAACTATGTTGATTTTAATGAGATCTCTTTTTGAAGACATTTTTAAACAGAAAACTTGATTTTACTCATTTTTTTATTGGTGTGGCTGACTTCATAACTGTATGATGCTCTTGTATGAAGGTAATATTTGTTGGACCGTGGGACTTCCTGGTATTTAATAGGCACAATTTTTCTCAATGGCAATAAACTGATCCTTCCTAATCTACAGATTAACAAGGCTTTCCAGACTATAAGAGTATTTAAGTCCTTCTAAAATTGGTGTATTGCAACAGTGAAACTTGTTTGGCTCTAGATCTCATGTAAAACTTATATTGGATTTTGGATTTTTGGATTTATGGTAGGTCATAACATTTAGTAAATTTGATTTTTTTTTTTTTTTAGTTAAAGAGCAGGAGATTTAGCTTTTCTATGCAATAACCCCCAAATTTTTTTAACTATATATTTGCATTTAATAATAGCTTGTGTGAATAACAATGTCTGTTAGAAAAGACTTCCTTTAAATAAAAAAAGGCTTTCTGGGGTGAGATTCAGTTGTCTAAGATAGGCATATAGTCCTATTTAATATGTCCTGTAAGATCTGTGGTGTGCATATGGCTGTCAGAAATGACAGAAGGAAACCCATTCCCTTTTGAAGAAACAGCTGGAGACAAAACAATACCTTAATGCATCTGATGACATGAGACAGCTCTGTTTGGGGAACTCAGTCTCACCTTTAGGGTTGCCACATTTGTAGCTCACATTTTGATGCTTATGAAGAATTCTGTTTTAAGTGCTACCTTGCTTGCATTTGAGTATAGTTTATTCAAAAGATCTTTTTATGAAGAGGATTACATTTTTACAACCAGTACATGCACTAGTGGCATTGTAAAATCTTACGTTGGAAGCAAGTATGTATTTATTTTATTTTAACTTAGCACAGAGGAATATACCTTTTGCTTTTAGCTGGTTAGTAATCATCTGGTTCCAAATTAAAATTACTGGAATTACAAGGTAATAAACCTCTCATGGAGCCAAAGCCTGTAGGATATGGAAAGGACTGGAGACTTTCCGTGTTTCAACAACCTAGCAGTAAAAGGTTTTTTTTTCATAGCGGCAAATTTGGAGTGATTTCCCTGGCTTCTGTCTCACTTGGAAACAACTGATCACTATCCGTATGTAATGTCCTGTTTTCAGTCTTCCCTAGGTTGTGACATTTCTCTTCTATAGATTTTCTTTGGCTTTTTCAGTGCTTGTCTTAAAACAAAATGCCCCAAAATGATATGTAGTTGGTGTCTCATCATCAATGATTACAGCACAGTTGTAACCCTTGTCCTTATACACAGCAATTCTTCATATCTTGAATGAAAGCCATTTTGCAACAGAACTTCATTCTTGGTTCCTCCTTAGCTGATCTCAATAGAGGTGTTCATTACTCTGTATTTTTGATTTTGATGTCTCCTCTGTTAGGGACGGGCTTATTGCTCCGTGTGCATTTCTTCTATCTGTGTTTAGGGTACTGCACATTTCTTCTCAAAAGTCTGCAGAACCAAATACATGTACACAGAAGCTTGCTGTGGTCGAGGTGCATCAACTCCAGTGGACTTGTCCATAAAATCCCTTGTGATTGTTCCTGGTGGGTTTGGTGCTGATGCTAGGGAATCCACAGCTGCCCATTAGACTGCAAAAGAAGTTATTCTAGATGTTCTTAATGTAAAAATTCTCTCTGTGTAAGCTCAACTGAATATTCAGATGTATGTTCATCCCACTTCACTGAGGTGGGGATGCACCCTGCAGAGTGACTCAGGGAATTTAAGCCTGAAACCATTCTCAGTATTTTCCTGTGTCTCAAAGGACTCTGCTCCTAGCTGACACAGCTAAATGCCTGCAGACTGACAGCATCAATATAAGCCTCAGATCCTAAAAATATTGTTGTATGACAGCATTAATATTTTTAAGCAGAGCCAGAAGTCCCTTTTCCTTAGACCATGTACTGAAAAGTGTTACACTTTTACTAGCTTTTTGGCCATTATTAGCCATTCTTTAGAGCAACAGAGTTTCGAGACTTCTCTGAATGACTTGGCCTAGTGGTTTTATACTTGCTGTGTTTTATGCTTGATGTTAAAAAAGACTTAATCTTGCAGGTGAGCATGAAAAAGTGTTACTTTTTATAAAAATAGTAGTGGGTTTATATGCAAAAGGGGCCTACAAGAAGGCTGAAGAGGGACATTTTACAAGTGCATGTAGTGACAGAACAAGGGGAAATGGCTTCAAACCGTCAGAAGGCAGGTTTAGATATTAGAAAAAAAATTATTCACTGTGATGGTGGTGAGGCACTGGCACAGGTTGCCCAGGGAAGCTGTGGATGCCCCATCCCTGAAAGTGTTCAAGTCCAGGTTGGATGGGCCTTTGAGGAACCTCGTCTAGTGGAAGGTGTCCCTGCCCATGGCAGGGGGTGTTGGAACTAGGTGATCTTTATTTCCTATCACACCTAAACTGATGTATGATTTTAATTCTTTTTAAAAATTGTATTCTTTTTTAAAATAGAAACAAAAAGTCTCTCAACTAACTTAGTAAAAAGTGAGGATCAGCATTACATAAACATTGTAATGAATATGGCCTTTGTAAAAATTCTTTTCAGTCCCTTGTTTATTAAACATTATGTAAAAATGCTGTTGGATGCATGGCTACAGATGTGGTAGTTTTGCTATCAACAAAAACTGAGATCGTTGCCTTATGTCTCTTCTTACTGGTAGGGCTCTTCCATATTGTTGTTGTTTGTTAAGAGCTCATGTGTTTTCTACAATGGCATTGACTCATGCTTATGTGGGAGACCAAATTCATTATAGATTTTCTGTTTCACAAAAAAAAAAATGGAAACCTGACATTCATTAAAAGCAAATATAACCTCCTACTGGTAAACTTCATAAATTCATAGTGATAATTAGAGTGGGTTTTAAAATTTAGAAGCAACAGGGTTATTTCTAATTTTAGCTAGAAAGAGGTGTACTGTCAAGAGAATGTTTATTTATTCCTTGTAGCCTTCTTGCTTCATTTGCTAATAGTTACTAGAGATTGGTAGATGTTGAATACTAAAAATCAACCTAAATACAGTAGTACAGTGGTAATTCTTGTAAAATATACATATCTTGCTTATTCTTCCTTCAGTGATAAATAGCTAATCCAGAGATATTCATAATCAATAATATGCACTCACATTTTTAATACTATATAATATAATTCCAATTTATTTTTTTGTTATAAAGCCTCTGGGCAATTCAGCATGTATTAACACCAGTTTACAGCTTCAAGGGAATAAATTAGCCCACTCCCCCCCAGAAAAACCAACCTGGGAAGCAAACCCACACAACTAAACACCATATGCAAAGACAATGAAAAATCTGAGTTTGGAACATGTCCTGAGTAGATGTCTCTATGTACTTCCAGAAAGGCCAGGAGGAAGAAAATCCCACAGGTAGAGGCCTTCAGCTGGGACCTTTTCCTGAAATGGAATGGACTAATACACAGGTGAGAGTAGTGAAGTTGGCTGTGAGAAGTAAGTGAGGAAAGCAAATAGTTTCTGAATTGCTGCTTCATAGTTTTGCCAATTTTTCTCCACCAATGCTTCCCTGCACCCAAAAGGGCCAATTTCAAGTTAAAAAATTACATATTTGTGCAAATGTTTCAATAATTTTCAAGATGCTGTGGCATGCAAGAAGCTTCAGCTACATACTGATCAAACTGAAAACAGTGTGAGCTATTAGTAAAAAAAATGTAGCTTGAGTTGACTTTTGACATTTGAGGAAGTCAACGATATTGCCATGGTAGTCAACCGAGAGACCTGTCCTGATCACAATTCTTCTAACCTGATTTGGATGGCTCCTTTAGATGAAGGGGGATTGTGCCCTGGAAATTATTTTGTCTCTCCATTGTCTAGACATCCTTATGATCAAATAACTTAGGTGTAAATGTCTCAACTTTGGTATCCCAAGTGGTCAGGAAAATTTCACCTTTATCTTTTTGAAATTTCTTTTTATTGCCTGTTAGTCTGGCAGAGGCACAATCAGTCTCTGAGATGTAACAGGCAGGACCAAACCAAGATATAGGACAGGAAGACTAAGCATATTTGTGGACCTGGAGAGCCTGATAGAAAAAGCATTGTTGAAGTTTGATTTGGTGTGGTGCTTTTTGTGGTTTATTTTGGGGTTTTGTTTGTTTGTTTTTGGGTTTTTTTTTGTTTTTTAATCAAATAACTTTCCCAATGGAGGAGTTGTCATTGAAACCAGAAGTACAAAAAACCCCTCCAAATCAAACAAAAGTACAAGTGACTCTATTGCACCAGAATAGTAACCTCCATAAATTTCTGTTATCAAAATACTCAGTTTAGTTTATGTTGCATTTGTGTGCTCAGTTTTCAGTGTATGACCTTCTGCCATTATGATAATAGATGTATGAGACACTTGATATTCTGGCTGGTTGCCAGCTGGGTCCTTTGCAGTCTCAGGAGGAAAAGAAGGCTGATTAAGATATGAAGATAATGCACACTAATGGGATATTTCTGGTAAAAGTAGTCTAAAGTGATAGATTGTTGATGTCCAAACTGGTATCCTTTGTTGTCCAGGGTTAACAAGACTCTGGGATAAATAGCACAGATGAGCATTCTGAGTGATCTTGCACAGCTCTCTGCCAGCTGGACATCAATTTATAATGGCTTAGGATGTCTAGGTAATTTTCCTTAGTGTAAAGGCCAAAAATATGCAATGATTAAGGTGGTAAACCAGGATGAATTCAGTGGCAAGCATAATGGATAAGAACTTTTACAGTATGTATCTGGACACTCAATTTTGGACACTCAATTTCTACCTCCTAAGATTTCGAGAAAAGTTTGATAAAGCTTGTTTCTTGGTTTATTTTGTATGTGAATTAACTAATTTGTGCTGCTTTTTTGTAATGCCAAAACCAAGAAATGATGCCAATCACTGTTTAATTAATTGTGTCATTTATTCATGCAAAGATGAACAAAAGCTCTGATACCTCTTCAATACTGAGTGGCACACAGTAGGAGGGAAGTGCTGTTTGCTCCCTAGCAAGCCCATATGGTGGTAGGAGATCCAGTGTCCCTACTGCATAAACAGCACTGAATCTTTCAAAGCATGTTAAACAACATCTGCCAGTGATAAAATAAGTAAAGCAGAAGGCTCATTACTTGATAACTTTCACCTATGAGCCTAAAAAAGGAGGCTGGAAAGATCTGTTGGAGAATTTTTTAAATTCTGGAATGTGAGTGTCATGCTATTATTTTCACTTTTTTTTTTTGTTTTTTTGCAAATAATGCTGCAGAGCAGGCTAGTTCTATTTCAGCCCTGGAAAAAAATATTGGAATGATTAAGGAGAATTTAGCTAAAAAAGTAAGCCTAAGAAAAAAATTAGTGGTAGGAAAAAAATAATGACAGTCAATATAGTTTTAAAGAAAAGCAATTATGCTAGATAAACTTCATTCCAGAATGTGAATTTGCTTGTCAAATGGTCCTAGGTGTTATCTAGGCTTTTGTAAGGCATTTCATTTAATTTTGTATTTCATCTGTTATAAAATAAATAACAGTATACTTTATCAAAAGAATGTTCCTTGAAGATTGACATCTCAAAGCATTAATCAATGAGAAATGACCCTTACACAGAAATTTTGAGGGATCGTAGAATCCTAAAATAGAATCGTAGAATGGCCTGGGTTGGAAAGGACCTTAGAGATGATCTGCTTCCAACCCCTGGCCCTGGACAGGGACACCTTCCACTAGACCAGGTTACTCAGAGCCCCATTCAACTTGGCCTTGAACAGTTCCAGGGATGGAGCCTGTAACAGTGCCTCACCACCCTCACAGTGAAGAATTGAGAATACTCAATCTAAACCTGCTCTCTTTCAGTTTGAAGCCGTTCCCCCTTATCCTTTAACTGCATCCTCTTTTAAGCAGTCTCTCTCCACAGCCTTCCACAGTTTAGAATTGGGTGTGGACGACATATTTCAATATTTTCACAAATCCTTTGGAGCACAGCATGAATTTTTGGATGTTAGAATTTGAAAATAATGCAAAGATTGGAACACTAGGAGAAAGAGGAGAATGCAGCAATCAGATAGTGCAATCCAGTTTACAGTCTAGCCTGCAAACAGAGGTCATTCAAACAAAATTGTCAAAATTGTCTCCAGAAGAGAGGTATTATTAGCCAGAAGGAAGCAATGGCAGCGTTACATACACACAGGGACCCCTACAGCTGACATAAGGGATGCTAGGATTGTTCCAGAGGAAAGAACAGACAGCTCAGTGGCACTTGTATTTTTAACTTGAATGTAAAAAAGCTCACTAAAAATTAAGAGTAAGGATGTGGTTTTATGTGCAACAGTGAGATTGTGGAAGGAAATATTGAACCAGGTTTTTATATTTGTAATTTATAAAAATAATAAATAAATATCAAAAGAAAGAAGAGAGACTAGATTGGAGAAAAATTCTTCCAGAGAGAGACATGACTTAATGACAGTGTATTCCTGTGGGATAACTGGGAAGTAGAGGATTCTTCACAGCAGCAGAGAAAAGCAGAATGCGTGCCAGGATAAGAGTAGACCAAGGCTGGGCAGGTGTTTTTAAAAGTGAGAACATAGGACAAACCATTAAGGAAAGCAGTAATCTCAGGCCTGTTATGTTTCCAGGATTGGGTGCTTTCCTGAAATTGGTGTGCATGCTTGTGTTTAAGACAAGATGATGTTGTCAGTGTTACATATGGCAGTAAACTAGATCCTAATGATCCAATGGTGATATGTGCCTTAAACTCCACATCTTTGAGGTGCCTTTGAGGTGCTCAGTCAGGAAAAACTTCTTCTGCATGGGAAGGTGGGGTTAGATGGTGTTGTGGAGGGAGATTAAACTCACAGAACTAATGCATTTTATCACCTTCTTCCCCAGTCAGTAGTTCAAATGGAGAAACGTGGAGCTGTATTACTTGGCCTAATGAAAGTGTTTATTTCTTTTTTACTTCCTTTCCACTTTCTTCCATTTTAATTCATTTAAAAATCTCAGTACACCCACCTCCTGGCCTATATGTGTGGAGGATAAAGTTTGAATTCTTCTAGATCATGAACTTCTGAATTAATTTTCCTTCACCGATTTTTAACCTGGAGTTGCAAAATTTTGAGTAAACCAGCAAGGTTTGGTTGAGAGGGCTTGATGTTTTGCAGTGCTGTCTGCCATCTACATCTCAGTCATATTTTGTATAGCTGGTTGAAGATTGGGTGGTCTTTAAAACAAAGTTCTAGACATATGACATGTTTTTTTCAACTCCTCTTGAGTCATCTTGGGCAGCTTGCTTCATTCTCTTCCCCCTTTGCTTTCCTACCTGTAAAAGAGTAATAGCATTTTCCTTTCTTTTACAAAGGGCTTTGAGAAGCATTGTAGTGGCTGAAGAGTCATAAGACCTTTTCTTTCTGCTTGACATAGAACTAATTCATTATTGTGCTACCATTACACATATTCTCAGAGCAGTGAATGATAGGTTCTCATCTGATAGCACTCTAGAACACTTGGAGGTAAAAAGAAACAGAGACCCCTAGCCTATAAATCCTTAGGTGCACTTATCAACTCCTAGAGAAAGTATATTTAAAATGAGTCTTGTTTTGTCCCCCACCCCCTACACCTATGTTGGAACCCAGGACATCTCTCTGAAAGTCCTGGATGATCCGAGTCCCAGCCAGGGGGCTTTGAAGGGTTGGAGAGCCTGGCATGCAGCCAAAGACCCCTGTGGTTTTGAGTTTGACCTATGGAACAAATTGCCACCTTTGTATGAGGAATTGGAAGTCACAAAAGTTTAGACAGCATAGTAGTAGTAGTTATAGGGTGAAAAAAGAAATTTTAGGATTTTGTACATGGGGGTTTACGGTTCCAAGATGGAGGAATTAGGGCATGCCCTGTCCTCCTCCTTTCTTCTTTCTAACGTCCATCTTTCTGGGTGGTGTTGGCATTCTTGGATTGGTTCAGAGTAGAAAGTCACTGTCTAACACAGGTGATAGGGATTGGAACACGATTGTAAATATCGAATACGTAGTTTATAGTATAAAAGATAACACCAGCCCCGTGGGAGGGCAGTGTGCTTTGGACTGACCTGCTGAACAGACCTCGGCAGCTCAGACAGAAAATGTTTTTAGATAAGAAATAGTAAACAGCCTTGAGACCGACAGCTGAAGTCTTCTGACTCATTCTTTGACAGGGTTGGGAAAAAGAGACTTTTTACCACACCTCGGGGCCATCTTGACCAGAGGAGATCCCGAGACACCTACACCCATTATAACATGTGTTTTCAAGTTTCCTGCTTTGACTGGCACCTAAAAAAAATTATTTTCATTTATTCCCACCTTATTTACCTTATATCATTTCATGGGCTGTGACTCTCCTCTGCAATTAGGCAAGGATGGAAGAGTCCATTGTTCAATTGTGAAGCTTTTGAAAAACATTTTAATGGCTTTTGCTCAATTCATTGGCAAAGTCTGCCTTTGTCTTAATGTCTAGAAGAAGTTCACGGTCTCAATAATGATGGGTGTAAAACTCTGGTGAAGTCCTGATGAGAACTGTTGAGGAATGGGTGCATCTGTTATCTCCTGGTTTTACTCAAATTGGAAGATCTCTAAAGCTTGGTCGTTCCTTTTTCATTCTGGATTTCCTTAAAGCCTTTTCATTCTGGTTTTCCTTAAAGCCTTCGACAGCGGAATTGCAGTCTTTAACACTGGCACTGAGATGTTATGGCTATAGATAACGGGCTAATCAGAATTTGGCATTCTTTGCATAATCTCAACATTTCAGCAGGGAAGAGGGAACTGAGCTCCTGTACCCCTTATTGGAATTTGGAAATGAAGATGAGAACATAGGCAGAGTTTGAGTCTTAAAACCTAGTTCTATTAAAATGGAATTTCTCTGATGTACAAATCTAATTCCTTTGTGCTCTACTAAGAGACATTTTTATTAACTAGAATAGCTATTTAGCTTTTCCACTGCTAAGTTTTCAGAAATGAGTCTCTGCTCTTGCCTATATAGTCCTATAAAATTATTTCTCTGTGAAGAATTTTTTGAGCTGCAAGTACTGTATGGGCATCAAGAAGTCTTAATTTTGCCTGCAGCACTTTTTCATTATTTGGTATTACTCATGAGTAGTAAGAGATGGAGGTGCACATTATAAATTTGTTTTCCCTTTGTTTATTGTGTCAGTTGATGTTCCCTTGTGGTCTCTCATGAACCTTGTTAAATACTGCTCAGGCAGTCCAGCTTATCAGTGCTGTGTAGTTGCCCTTTCATTCTCACAAGCTGGGAAGAATTTGCTTCACCTCCCATTCAAGTAGATAATAGAACTTCAAAAGGTTTAATTGCATCCAAGATATTGCTCAATATTTCCACATGAACAAACGTAAAGTTCAACAACACTTGAGAGGTTTTATTGCAAAGATCCTTCTTCTGGCTTGAATTCTGCTGGAAATTGTCTTTATTGTTAAGAAACAGGAATTTATTGATCTTAAAAAAGGACATCACCTGTGGACAATTCTTTAAAAGTGAATGTCCTTAAATTTTTGTGTGGGTGGCTTCTATTGACAGTCATCTTTGATATAGTATTAGAAAATTAGTAATTAATATTACTAATTAGGTAAAATATATGTAGTGACCCTGCAAACACATTTTACCTAAAGTGCTTTATTTCTGTATTCCACTCTTCCACACAGAAGAGTGTTCACTATAGCTTCAAAACTGAAGCTTAGGATTTTAAATAATCTTATATCTATCTCCTTTGCAGTCAGCATTAACGGTAACTGTTGGTTTTGATTGTCAATTAAGTATATCTCACTTTCCTGCAGAGGTCTAATATTGATATTCAGATTACGTAAAAGAAAACTGAATATACAGATAGTAATTCTGCTCCACAAAGCCGAGCAAAATACTGGTAACATCAGTATTCCATATTGCTTGCCTAGATTATATGGGGTAAGGTGAATGCTGGAGCTTGAAGTAAGTTTTCAAACAAGTTATTCTTTTTTCGATTCTGTGATGTAATGCAACAATGCATTTCTTAATTTACAGCAACAAAATGATTTGGGGTTAAATGTTATGGAGGCAGTGTAGAGTTTGTTCTGCTTTTAATTGATGCTGTGACCTACATTGTTTCCCAAGGCAGCACAGACATTTTTCAGAAAAGTCTTCTGTTAATTATAATTGTACTCTGTGGTGCTGGGTCAGTTGTCATTTCCATTATATAAACTTTAAAAAGTGGTGGGGGGTTGGGGGATTTGGTTCAGGTTTTTTAGCTCACATTTAGTAAAGCTTTGTTCACTTGTATATAACTGTTTCCTGAAGTGATGGTGGCTCCAGTCTAACAGTCACTTCTGTACAAATCCCTGCAAATTCTGGGGGCTCCAGGAGGTACCTGCAGAGCTGTGCAGTTGCTAAAAGCACTTCCAGCCTTCTTGGAAAACAAAGCCAAAAGGGCTAAATATTTGTGTCAGCCTAAATTCCAATATCCTTCTTTAGAGTCAATGTGTGGTCCTGATCATCTGCTAACCTTTGTAGTAAACCTTAACCTCACTGCACTGCTGAATATGCTCCATATTGCCTTCAGGAGACAACCACATCCATAGAGACCATCGTGGGGTTGCTATAACATCTGCCTCACAGAAACAGGGAAATATTTATTGTTAGCTTGGATGAAAGATGGTGTAAGAAAGTCAGCCATTTTAAGGGAGAGGAAATTTATTTCTTATCTCTAGACAGTACAAGTTACAGCTAATTACAGTGTTTCCTTTCTTTCATTGACATATCCATGCGGTCAGCTTGCAATATCAGACTCTTCTTCACTTCCTTTTTGTTGTTGTTTTTCCCCCTCATGGTGTTTATCTATTTATGGTACTTTTTTTATTGTAAATTTTCTCAGGATGGGGCTAAAACCCACTTGCCTCCATTATAACTTCTTTACTTGAAACATTTAGGATTTTGTGATTATTTAGTTACATATAGTTGCTGTCTACAGCTGCTGGAAAACAGGTTGTGTCGAGGTGGGGGCTGGCCTCTTCTTCTTTACTAATTGTAAAGGCAATTAGTGATAGGATAAGGGAAAGTGGCCTCCAGTTCCCAGGGGAGGTTCAGATGGATATTAGAAAATATTTCTTTACTGAAAGACTGGATAAGCATTACAACAGGATGCCCAGGGAAGTGGTATTGTCACCATCCCTGGAAGAGTTAAAATAATGACTTGACATGAGAGTTTATTATATGGTTTGGTGGGTTGGGTGGTGTTCAGCTGAAGGTTGGACTTGCTGATCTTGGAGGTCTTTTCCAACCTTAATGTTTCTTAGATTATGTGATTCTGAAGTAAACTCAAGTGGAGTATCATGAGAGCTGCAAGTACTTCCCAGCCCTGAAAGAGTGACCCAGGATTTCTGAAACTAAAGACTCAAAAATCAGAAATCTTTGTAATCTTGCAAGTTATTAGGCAGTCTTGAAATAAATTTATGAAGTCATCACTACACAGCAGTAAAGAGACAAGAAACTCAGATTCTGAAAACTTCAGGAGCCTGAAATCATAGTATGAATTCACAACCTTTTCAGATATTTTCAAAATTTTGCATCTAAAGGTAATTTTCTGTAAGAAACATATTACTTCTGGAGACATCATCCTGATTAAATACATTAAAATGCAATTATTTATTAAAGTTAGAACATTGTGATATCCCTGATCACTGGGAATTATTGATGTAAATTCAGAAATTAGTCATAATTCAAATTGTAGCTTAAGATAAAGTAGTTATTGCCGTGGTATAATCTTTCTGAAAAAAGCAATATGTTCTATCTTAAAATGTACTGCTAATACCTTTACTTTCCATTGGTGGCCTCAGTCAATTGTCCTACCTAATTTTTTCGTGTATTCATTCTCCAATCAAAGGATCAAAATTATTTTTCTCTTCACAGTGTAAATCTTCATTCAGAAAAGCACAAGGAAATTGTGAAATAATGGCTATGTAAACAGTCTATGAAATGTTATTAGAAATACATGCTCTTTCTGTAGTGAACTCAAAGTCTCCTGATTGTTAATATAAAATGTTTATAGGAGGTTTACAGCTACAAAGGGGACATTTTTTGTATGTTATTTGAAAAAGTATTTCTAAGGGTAGAAGTGGTCATAATAAAACGATATCTTTAAAGTACAGTTGCGTTTCAAGGGCCCTAACATAAAAGAATACTCTTCAATTTCTTTGTGCAATAGAAATGTAGAGCTTACTGTGACGTCAAATGTCTATGTCCCTAAGAAGAAAATGATTAAAAATTTTGTCTCAGTGTTGGAATCCAGTTAAAAGCATGTTTTTATTCAGATCCTTTATTCAGTAAAGTACTGAAAAGATATATAGGAATTAGTAGGTAACTTGGAGATTTTAGAGAACAAAAAGAAGCAATTAAGATTAACTCACCTGGGAGTGAGGTTTTACCATGGGAGAATTTTTTCTATGTCTTTCACACTCAACTTTCAATAACAAAAAAGCAGCACTTTTTCACTTGTTTACAAAACACATTGTAACTGATTAAATTGCAAATGAAGGATGGCTGAGTTTAGTTTAATCCATAGTTAAAGCCTGCAGAAATTTCAGACATCAATTTATGGCTTTGAATTCCATAAAGCCCAGACAATTAAGAGACCTTTCCATGTTCAGCATCCTGAGACAAGCATTCACTTTATTCCAACTCTACTAAACAAAAAAAAGCCCCAAACAACAACAACAACAACAAATTGTTCTAATTGCAACAGGGAGTACCCAGAGAACAGATAAAATTATCCTTTTTTCTGTGATTTGGTTTTCTAAAAGGCACAATATATTGTTGAGAGATAGAATGTGCAGAGCTGTTTTTCTATATAAGCCTTCAGTGCTATTGGAGATTTTAATTATCATTGAGTTGGCTTAGATCTTTACAAACACACACATATATAATTACAATGTATTCTACTTATTTAAGAAGAGATATCTCACTTTTGCCGTAGGAATTTGAAAATTAAATAGGTTTTTCTGGCAAAAAAAACCCTTTTCTCAGTTACATATTTAAACTTTGCTGTTGCAAGAAAAATACAGCTCATACTTAATTTCTGCCCTATAATACAAGGGCTTCTGCCTCTTCTACTGATCTCTGAAAGCCTCTGTACCTTCAGAAATATGCAGTTTAACTCATAATACTGTTTCCAATGATGAGGTTCTTTTTGCTTAGAAGCACTGTGAAAAGAATTGTGATTTAATTAGTTTAAATTGGCATTCAGCTTAAACCCTACAGAACTTCTGGATTTAAATTTTTCAGAAAGTTCCTTTTAAAATTTTCTAAAATAATGAAGACCTTAAATTATTTCTAAAATAATATGGGCCCTGAGACACCTGCTTGAAATTTGAAGTTGTACTTTGAGAATGAGGTGGACAATAGTACACACTTCCAGTTCACTTCCAACCCAGCTTGTCATACTATGGCTCTGTAATTCTGTGACTTTAATTGACATTTATTTGACTTATTTTGAAGAGTGCAATTATATATTAAGAACTGAACATTGTAGGCTCCAAACTTTAAAATCTCACCTTCTATTTCCTAGATGGATCTGGTAACTCTTAATGTTTAGTTCAGCTTTTCCTTTCCTCTGTTTCGAGTCCTACAGTGCCAGGCTACTTTTTCTGGTAACTTTGAAATACTTGAACATTTCACTTTGACTTTGCCTCCTCTTCCCCTGACCTTGACAAGTCCCTGTTGGCATAATCACACTACAAACTTTTTATATCATATACTGATGTCAATGATGGTGCAGCTTTCAGATATTATGTTTGCAATAAAATACAGGAATTGGAGTAAACTTGAGTGACATATCTTTTCTGACATAACCTGCATTTAGAATTCAGGTAAATGCATTCTTTTGTGAAATCTTAAAGCCAAACTTGTAAAAGAAGGAAAATTTAAAAAATATTTTTCAAGCCATTAAGGAACTTTTCATTAACCAGTGTTAACAAAGTGTACAAAATCAACTCCTCCTTACTGAGATTTTTTCCCCTGCTATCTTTATTTCTGTTGTGAAAACTGGGAACTATTGTGTAAGGCAACAGTGTCAATGGAACACAGAATGAGAAGACAGACCCTCTCCCAAACAGTTCCTTAATTGAGTAAAGGAGAGAATTAAAAATAGTTGAAGTAGGACAGAAGAGGTACAAAAACATATTAAAAAAGTACAACCTACTGATAATTTTTAATAGAATCACAGAATCATAGAATGGTTTGTGTTGGAAGGGTCCTTAAAGATCACCTAATGCCAACCCCCCTGCCATGGGCAGGGACACCTGCTACAAGACCAGTGTGCTGAAAGTCCCATCCAGCCTGGCCTTGAACACTTCCAGGGATGGTGTAATAACAACTTCTCTTTTTAAATTAATTACTACTCTAAAGGCAGATCATAAAGAAGCAGCTTTGCAGGTTGTTTCACTGTCATAATTGAAGTGCCACTCCTGGCAACCTGGTGGGGAACTGAACTAAGAGGACCCAGTTTTATTGTTCTTTTTGGGAAATGTCTGAGCCCTTCTAACATGCAGAAAAAGAGTCAGTGTTCACTTACAGAAGGGGCCCAAAAGTACATACTGGAAGTGGCCAAAGGACAATTTCACGTGACCATAGTGTACCAGATGCTTCGGGACAAAGGGGATAAAACTTCTTCCCAGATGATCCTAAAGTATTTTTTAACACTGCTTTTACCTCTGCAAAAAAAACCTTCTCAGGAAAGAAAAGTTCTTCTACTGTTGTGTTCCCATATTAGTCTGAGGGCTGGTGCACCAGCCTGGAAGTGTGTTAGCTAAATTTGTTCTAGATTCTCTTATTTCTGGCTATAACTAATTTTAAGGTCTTCTATAGATGAATTAACAGGGCTTTCACAAGGCCATTCCAAGCAGTAATGGGTAAAAAAGCTAGATCCATAATAAGTTTTTAAATCACTGGTCTTTGGTGTAATTTGGAGATGGTTGCAGTCTGGTATCTTATCAAGAAATTTCGTCTATGCTTACAGAGTATAAACCCCTTCCTACAACTTTTCATGAGCTCTAAGATATTTTTTAAAGTGTTTTGAGGTTTTACTGTTTCCGGCCCTGCTTCCTAGTAATTCAGCAGTTTAAATTAGGTGGTTGCTGAGCAAATTCCAAAGTTGTTCTATGAATGTCAGCACTTGCCTTCTTTAGCTGCTGGGAAAGAGGTAGCTTTTTAATGAGCAATTGATCTCAAAGAAGGAAACCTTAGTTATTTTATCCTCCTAGTAGCACTGATGACTTTTCTTTCTAGGTCTGTTTATCTGTTTGGAAAGATAACTTGGGATGAGAGAGTGTCAGTGGGTATATTGGAGAAGAGATTGACAAAAAAAAATTAGAGGAATGTGTGAAAAGGGTCTACAGAAAGGCACCACCAGTGGAAAAGTGAGTCTGAGCAACATGAAAAAAATTATGGGAATGGAGGGAAAGAAAGAAGGAAAATGTATTCATAAATTGCCTATGGAAAAAATGCTTGCTGAGTAAAGGATATATAATGTCCACTGGTTGAAGTTCCTTTCCTCTTGGTTTCTTATTTATGTGTTGACTGTGTGTCCTAGGTTGGCTTTATGAAGTCTTAATACATTTTAAGACTTTTATTATTTAATATAGTTCATTTTTTTTGTGCCGGTGTATGTTTTACCTATGAAATAAACAATGCTTTCCACTTTCCTACAAAAAATCTTTTTCCTATACCAGTTAGAGGAGGGACCACTTAAATTTGTTTTTCAATAGAATACCCCTTTAAAGGTTTTTCTCCCAAAATTAAACCAGGATACTGTGTTTCATGGAGATGCAACAATATTTGCAGCAAGACTAAGATTGAACCACATCTCAATCCAGAGAGCAGCTTTTATTGGTTAACATGGGAAAAGCTGGAGTGGTAGACTGAGGTTTTTTCTGTCTTGAAACAGATGACACCAGCAAATTCACAGATTTGAAAAGTCAAGGATTATATTGTCCAGTCAAGGAATAGTCTATATTAATATATTCTCTATCTGATGTCTAAAGACACATGATTTTATGTGGCAACAGTATGTGAAAACTTAGAGTATCTGTGTACCTGTGGTGGTACTCAAGATCCACAAAATCAGAACAAGCTAATATTAAAAAGTCAGCAAAAATGAAACTTATAGTTACATCAAGCTATTGTGCATGAAAACACAGTGCAATCTCATTTGTAGGAATTAGTTGGGTGGTATGATGCAGAGACCCCATAAGCTACAGCAAAACATACTTTTCATCCTGGCTTAATGTTTATGTTAGTAGGCAAACAGAAGTTTGTTATGCCCTGGAGTGGTGTCTGTCTGTTGTGTAACTCGTCCTTCCTACAGCTTCATATGCTGTAACTCATTATTTGTTAATATTATTTGACTTTTTCAAGTAATGAATTGCTCAACCTAAAAACTAGGCTTTGTGATTGGGGGCTCAGCATGTTCATGCAGAGGGACTGTTTCTGAAAAATGAATACATGGGACATTTTCATTGTTTCTGCTGTTCTGTGAATTTTCAGACCTTCTAAAACAGATTGCTTCCTATACCTATTGCTAACTATAAGTATGGCCAGGCATCTCAGGTTCTGGTTAAATAACCCAAAAAATCCATTATTCAAGTGTCTGTCTGTGGTTTTTCCATGGACCAGAGAACTCAAAACGGATCTAATTCAAATTTCTAAAGGTGCATGAGAACTCACGTCCTTGGCATCAACTTTTTTTCTTTTCAGTGGCTCTGATTTTAGTGCACTGGCTATGGCCATGTAAGGAAACAGGCTATTGCAATACTTTCTAAATTGCTACAAATAAAGATATTTTAACATTTCAAAGTTAATCTAGGAGAGAATAGCATGAAGTTCTGTCATGGAGCATTTGGTTTGTGAAACAAATATTTAAAGATACAGCTGTGGCATAGTGCTCCATATTACAGTGCCCTGCAGGAATTTGGAGGAATTTAAGAGGTGTCACATATATAACAACAGGATTTATTGCATTTTATATTATTGAATAGGTCAGAATATTGCCTATTACAAATAAGCAATGCGTGTATAATATATTCACAAACCAGCTGAATGATTCCCTCAGAATAATTTGATGGAGTGCTTCTTCTTGCCTTTTTTTTTTTTTTAATTTTTTGTATAACTGCTGAGATTATCCAGTTGCAAGTTAGGTGACAGTTCTTATGAGTGGAGAGAAATATGTATCCTCTCAGGCTTTCAGAGCATTATTCAGAGACATTCTTAAATTAGACTGGCTCTTTCTGCTCAGTTTGTAGAGACTGGCTGTTCTAAAAGATAAATCAGAATATAACCTTATATTGGTAGAGGACTTGCTGAGTTCAGCTTAATTCCTCCAATGGGAGAAGGTAAATTTGGGGCTTGCTCCTCTGCTGTCTTTACTTGAGAGAGTCACCTGGACAGAGAAGTAAAGCAGAATAATGCAGAGTTTTTTTAACAATGAACTTTCTGTTTAAAAAAAAATCAAGCCAAAAGAAAAGTATGTTTAAAAATATGTTGACTGTGACCTGAACTTTATCCAATTATCAGTTTTATTCAACTGACAAGCTGGATGACTAAAGTCTTGATCTTATTCAAACCTAGTTGCTATAAATCATCTTATCAAATGCCTGAAGCATTTGTCTTGAGCCTGTAATATATCCTTATTACAAGCTTATATTGCAGACATTTTCTACTGCACTTCATTTACAGAGCTGAGAATCTGAAATCAAACGAGGAACAGGATGGCAATAATAGGAAATTATGGTAAAAGAGGTGACTGTATGGATTATTAGAACTGCATGTCTTAGGCTAAACAAAGCTTAGATTCCACTTGCAGGTGAAAGAGAAAATTGTTGGTTGCTTTCTTGAAAGATGCTGAGCTAAATGTAGCTGTTGACCAACAGTTCTAACCATAGTGAAACCTCTTTCCAGGCTTTCTGTGAATCTTTGAGCACAGTGTGACATTGTGTGTACACAAGCCATCTGTTTATGGTGGCTGAGTACCATAAATAAGTATGGTGCTGGATATTCCTAACATGCCAAGGATCTGTAGATCTAATGGCATAGCACAGCATGTCATCCAGAGGAAGGAGGTTCAGAAGTACCATGAGAAAAAAAATGGGTCAACTTCATGGAAAAGATGTGGATTTTCTATTAGTTTATCACTGTGGGTTTTTATTTCTTAGATTATTTTTTCAGGTAAGGATTTTTGGATGATTTTCTTACCATAGTGAGAAATGTAGGAGACAAAGCTAAGAGTGGGTTACCTGTTATGGAAACCTCTTTGTAACAGTCACATTGAGAAGGCTGTGCCTCAATTCTGTTGCAACTCTTCATGATGAAAAGCAGATTTTAAGTCTTTGGACAAGTGGTGTCTCAGAGTTTTACAGGGGAAATAACTTTGAATCTAATATAATTTTATGAGCTTTCAGCTTTAAATCCAGATTTACCAGGTGACAAATGTCTTTTTAGATGTAGGAATATCCCACAGATTAAAAGGAATATTTTTATGGTTCCTTAGGTATTTGATGTAAAGGAAGTATAAATAGCTTTGTGGAGTAAGCACAAGTTTTACAGTGTGCACTAAACTGGGTTCAGTGGAGTGCTGCTGAACACTGCAGCTTTGCTAGTTTAGCTGTAAACTGTTCACTTAAAATTAGTTACTGCTGTCATAAAGCTTAAGATTTTCATGCATATTGCATAGGGAGAGATAAAGACCTTCCAAGTGATGGCTAATTCTAGTCTTGTCATTTGTTTCCATCTTGCATTAACAGGCTGACATTGAGTGTTCCAAAAAGTCAGTAAAGAGTCGAACTGTGCTGACTTCAGTATTTCCTTAGTCATTGCCACACCTCTATTTCAGTACAAAATGCCTTATTAGTCCTTATAAAGGATAGGTATTTTTTTTAAAAAAGGGTATTCAGAAAATGCTAGCACATTAAATATCCTATTCTCATTGATCTCTTGGAAGAAACTGTGTTCCAGAGCCAGAGATGAGTGCCATGCCATGTCCAGCAGCAGATCTTTGGTACGGGGTTGCACTGGCACTGAGCTCAGACAGGCAGTGCTCTTCCCACAACACTGACCAGGACAAACTGGCTCTCCACAGCTTTTCCTTGCCCATTCATGTATCTCATTCCACCTGTGGCCATACAGCAGGATCTTGAGTGTTTTTAGCACTGCTGATGTTCAGCTCCTTAAAAAAAAAAAGTGTATTTCACTCTGGAGAGGTGTTCAGGCAAACCTGGTTGAAAGGATATTGTGAAAGTGAAGAGGTTAAAAGAAATCAATGATAATTCTGGCATCAAATGATTCACAGAAAAGGAATCAGAGTAAGCTTTTTGTAGCGCTCCAAAGCATACTGATTTAGTGTCTGCTAATGAAAATTGCCCTAATAATTTGAAATGCATGCATATCAGATGCACATATCCCATGCACTTAAATATTTTAACTAAATGGAACTTCTTCTGGAAATTCTAATTAATGACTTGTTTAAGCATGCTACATTTTCAACCAGATGCACACTATTTAATCTGTTCTGCTCCTCATGGACAATATTTGATATTTTCATCTTCCTCATAAATGACACTTTAAATTTTGATGAAAATATCTTCCCAGATTAAATATATTGGTTGCTCATCTTCTTATTTTTCGTGAAAGCAGGCTGTTTCTCATTTAATTGAATTTGGGTATTGCTGAATTTGTATGGTTTCAAATACCAGAATTAAAATAGCAAAAAACGTTGATTATGACAGACTTATGACCAAAACTTGTGATAAAATCTTATTAATCCCTTTTCTGCTTACTCAGACAATTGGTATCATTCTGCCTAAATGATACAAATTGGTATCATTCTGCCTAAAGCTGACATTTATGAGTTTGTTGTCAGCTAAATAAACACTTCATTTTTCCATTGGTTAAAGCTGTACAGATGCCCAGCACACTGAGTGGTTTTTTATCTGTATATTTACATATTCATGTACTCTTTGACACCTCTGCATATGTTATAAGAGGGAAGGGGAAGATGGTGTCCAAATTTGTCACAGAAGATTCATGTTAATATGCTTTAAAATGTTCAAAGAGCAATATTCATCTTAGCCTCTATATTGAGAAGATATCAAAGCAGCTCAGCAGTGTGTTATAAGCAGCTAATTTGAAACTTCTGCTCCCTGTTAGTGTCATTCTGTTTTAGAGTGAGATTTTGTTTAACTGCAAAATGTCACCCAGACTTTTTCTGTTCAGTCCTGGGAGGCTGCTCAGAATGTATCACTTGCAAGTGCTGTCTGTTCACAGTGAGGAAGTTCATAAAAACCATGCAGCAGCAATTCCCCGAGGGATAAATCAATTAAAATGTTTCTAATTTACTACTGTTGGTCGTATTGGGTGAACTGATAAAGAGATACAATTTAATATTCACCTTAGTGAGATTTCAAGATCAAACTAGTGGTACAGCTTTTCAGTCTAGTGGCTAGACCAGTTTATATACTAAATCCAAAACTCAGTGTGGTTCCCTGTTCCAAGACATGGGAAAAAAGTTTTAACACTTTTCAGATCATTTTCATAAACACAGAATATTCTATCAGCAACCTTCATCCAGCCTTCAGTGTGTCTAGGCCACTGATCACCCCAGGATGCTTAAATGCATCCTCCTTTCTCTGCTGCTGCCAAAAAAGCTGGGGCTACTATTTTAGCATGGCTGTCAGATACTGAGGAACAGCTGAGGCAATTAATAAACCCAAACTCTCTGAGATTTTAGTGTAGTTTATATATAAATGTTCCATGGGCCAGAAGAAATGAAAATGTTAAGGCTAATACCATGACAATATTTGTGGAATTGGGCAAGATTTTTTCTCATATGGTGTGACCTATTTTTTCAGAGGGTTCTGAAAGGATCTTCCACTGCTGTGAAACACTTTCAGGACATAGTAGTGAGAGGCATTTTCTTAATGCATTGAGTCAGAGAGAAAGGATGTGATGCTGCCAGAAGGAAGCAGAATATTACAAGTGACTGAAAAAGTCAGGAATAGCAAGGAAATTAGAATCCAACCTCAATAAAAGTGTTCATTCTACTAGCTATCTATCTTATGTATCATTTTAACTGGGAACATGTATTACTTTCAATTCTTGTTTGCTTTTGCTGATGTCAAACATTATCCAGATGGTATAGTGCATTTTCAGTATTCACCTCCTTTTTATGTCACAGTTTTCCTGATCTGCATTTTTCACTTTTTTTTCTTTCTTTTTTCTTTTTTTTCCTTATAAAAAAATATTATTATGTCCTTCTTAACCCTTTTGCCATATTTTTATCTCCAGTTAAACCATTTCTTAGTTAATAAACTTAATTTGTCCCTTTTTCTTTAACAAGTTTTTTATTTCTGCTGCCTTTTGATTTAATGGTCTGAGTGCTTCAGAAGCTAATATTGCTTGTAAAAAATATTGTGAGCTATTGGTATTATTTTCAGATCCTGCAACAGTAAGGATTGTATGCATAAACTATATTATATATATTTCACACATATGAATTCTGAGGTTTGGTGGTATGAACTAACACATTTTTGATACTAGCCGAGAAAGCACAAAATTATCTGCATGTAGCTTGAAGGACTGATTTTTTGAGAATCAGTGGAAAAAAAACCCTCTTCCTAATGAGACCTAATAAGCTACAAAGAAACTAGATCATCCTCTATTAAGTGTGGCAGTCAGGCAGCAAAGAGGAATGTGTGACTCGAGTCACAGAGTGGGTGGTGGCATCAGCCAGGGGAAGGGGTGGGTGTTGTGTTTTTCTGCTGAAATGACTTCTCTTTGGAAGCACAGACTGGAGAGCCATGAATTCTGTGTTTATTCTCAGTCACCTCTCTTTGCACACATCCCCTTTTAATACCCGTGAAATAGACAAACTCTTTGTCCTAAATTTTGAGGACTCCCATTAGCCAGTCTCTTTAATGAATACTCAATAGAAAAGAATTAACATTGATCACATGCTTGCACATCTTTCTATCTTAGGCACTTTCTTCCCAGAGGACTTGTAGGTGCCCTATCCCTGGAAGTGTTCAAGGCTTGGGCAGGGCTTTGAGTAAGTTGGTCTAGTGTAACGTGATTCTGCCCATGGCAGAGGAGTTGGAGCTAGCTGATCTCTAAGGTTCTTTCTGATCTAAGCCATTCTATGATTAACTTTTGATGTCATTTTCATTAAAGTGAACAATTTTAATGTTCGTGTGTAATTTAAATCACATCTCTTTTTTTGCCTGGTTACCTCCTAGCACACAGTAATATGATTGAAGTCTTCTGCTGTCTCTCTGAGTTACTGCTTACTAACAGGTGATGTCAGCAGCACAAGAACTTAGAGAGTCATAAGTATATATAGAAAACTTTTCCAGGCACTGAAAGCATCTGACAGATATCAGAAGAAAAATCAATCAACTATTTGAACAGCGCATATAATTCATAACAAGAAGTAAAAATAAGTGAAACTGTCAGGAAAATCAACTGATGAAATTTAAATTTTAAATTAGTGTTACCCAGGACACTGGGATTAAAATACCTAACCTTTCAGAAAATGATATTCATTTTTTTTTAGCATGCTAGTGTACAGAATTATGATGCTGTCTTTAGCATCACATCACATATTAGTCTAGTATTGATGGAGGAGGGAGAGACTTCTACTTACTGAATTGTGATCTCCACCTGCTGCCTCTCCGTGGCAGTTCTTGCCAATCTTCCTGATCTGACCATCTAACAAGTCTTCTCTGATGCAAACTCAAGGGGTTTGCCTCTTATCCCTGTTCCAAGTGCTCCTTTGTGTTTGTGTAGATGATCACATAACCGAACACCGCTCATATATCCATCTATATTCTTCACAGCAGATTTCTGATGTTCTTTTCTTTATTCTTTGGCACACGCAGATAAAGCTTCAGTTTGTCACAGTCTGTTTGAATGACTTTAGGAAGAAACATGTTCATATGTAAAGTAACTTGGTGTCACCAGATCTTGTGGCAGAAGTGCAACTCAGGTGGTGCATGTGTACTTGCCTTATCTTTATTATCCACCCATCAATCCATAGGAAGAAAGACTCAGGGAGTTTAAGGCCAGGAGGAGCTGCTTGAAGAGCCATTAGATTTAGTCAGATTTCCTTAAGCCTTAGCTTCCACTAGAATAAAGAACATTTGTATTTCAAAGGATTATATCTCCTTGCAAAGCCTTCAGTCCTGAAAGGTATCAGGTAACAGAGAAACCTTCCTTGGGCAGTCTGTTCTGCTGGTTCGTTTCCCTGCCTTGCAAGTGTAAAGTTGTCCAGCAGTAGTTGACAGTGGTTCTTGTAATGGCTTCTTCCATTATATAAAACACTGCACTCAAATAATTTCTCAGTCAATAGATGTAAAGTTAAACATCTTAAGTTTTTAGAGCTTTTACTGAAAGAAAATATTTCACTATCATTTGAATATTTTCTTTTTCTGATCTTGATTTACAATGTCCTTATTAAAATGTAGACATTTTACTTTTATGTAGTATCCCTGCATCATTTATCGTTCAGTAAATAAAATTTCTTCTAAATTGCTAAAATGAATTGCTTGCTGAAATAAAATTGCTTCTGTACTGCCCTTGGTGGATGGATCTATTGCTCTTAAAATTTATATCTGGTGATTTAATTTTTTTTCCAAAAAAAGCAGTGAATCACAGAATCAAATTGTTTGGTTGGAAGGGACATTTAGAAATCACCTAGTTCTAATCCCCTTATGATGGGCACGGACACTTTCCACAAAACAGGCTTCAAAGCCCTATCCAGCCTCTCCTTGAACACTTCCAAGGATGGGGTGTCTGCAACTTCTCCAGGCAACATCTTCCACCACATTTTTCTCACTATCCTGATCATATATTTTTTCTTCCTGATTTCCAACCTAAGTCTGCTCTCTTTTAGTTAAAGCTGTTTCTCCCTGTCATGTCACTACAGACCCTGCTAAAAAGTTTATTTCCATCATTCTTAAAAGCCCTCTTTATGCAGTGAAAAGCTGCAAGAAGGCCTCCCTAGAGATGTCTCCTATCAAGAATTAATAATCACAGCTCTCTCAGCTTGTCCTCATAGCAGAGGTGATCCATCCCTCTGATCATCCTTATGGCCTCCTCTGGACCCATTCCAACAGGTCCACATCCTTCTTGTGTTGAAACACCAGAGCAGGCTGCAGCAATGCAGGTGGGGTCTCACCGGAGCAGAGAAAGGAGCAGAATCCCCTCCATCACCCTGCTGCCCATGCTGCCTTGGATGCAGCCCAGGATAGGTTTGGCTTTCTGGGCTGCAAGAGCATGTTGTCAGATCATGTCTGGTTTGTCATGGTTTTTATGTTTCATACATGTGGTAGGAGTTTCTTTGCTCACCTGTTACAAGCTTTCCATTATTTCTGATGCCCCTGTTTTTCAGTACTCAACCCCTTTTTATGTAGACCTATGTTCTTTGGTTCTAAATATGTAACTTGTACTAAAAAATAAAATTAAAAAAATTGAATAGGAGTAATTTCAACTACTTTCTTGAGTAAGCCTGTGTTTTCTTCAGGATCAGAGGTGAGAAACAGGCACTTCTAAGGTGTTACTAATCTGAACTAACAGAGGCATCTAGGTACCTACTTCTGTCCTTTGGCTAAAAACAGGTGGCTTTTACAGTGAACCAAATTTCTAAAGATATTGACAAAGAAGGTACTTTTAATTTTTAGGGAATCCCATCCTTTTAGGGGAATGGACATCTAGAACTCAGCCGTCAGTATTCCTAACCTGAGCAGTTCTTATGTCATGCAAAATTTTCATCAGAAGCACCTTCATGTATCTCAAAAGATTTTGTGAAAAGGTTCAGTAATGCAAGATGTGCTGCTATAGCTACAAATCTGTATTAGAGACATTTTCATTCAAATCATGTTGCTCCACTGTTGACTACTCTTTTTATTTATCCTCTAGTCAGTTCTTTGTCTGTTAAATCTATGCTTTAATGCTATTTAGTAGTGCTAACTTTCTAACTGCTTCATATGCAATAGCCTTTCAGAAGCCTGAATATTTTACATTTGACAGTTTTCTTTGTCAGCCAAAGTCATATGCTCAACAGATGAAGCAAACAGGTTTAGGAAGACCTGCTTTCCATAAAATCTGGGGCAAACAGTTAGCAACAGTTTTCTTTAATTTCTGTTCAACTGAGAATCTTCCTTTTCTATCAATGGGCTTTTTCTAAATTTCTGAAGAAGGACCAGATATAGCAATAGGCTTCTTATGATCCCTCACAGAGTTGCTGTGTAGCTTTTGCATTCCACTACAATGTTCCTAAAGGTTCCTAATGGCTCCTTATCTCAACATCAGCTGCACCCATAATAGGGTAGAATTATAACTCAATTTGAGAATATTTTATTAATTGCTTAGTATAAGAATAGATAAGGAACTTTCAGTTTAGCTGGAAAGTATGTCTAGACATGGACTTTTTAGTGGTTATAACTATCTGTGTGAGTGTAATACTATTAATGTAGTACCTTTAGAGGTCAACTTTTTTTGTCATTTGAAAGGTAACACATGCTAATTATCAATTCTACTTCTCTGTTAAAATAATTAACCAGTTCATCTGTTCAGATCATCTTTTTGGACAGAAGATGTACAGAGTTTGTTTGCTTGAAAAAGTGCTATTTGGGCAGAAAATGCATATCTTAGTCTATCTTACAGTAGAATGTGTGAACTCTATTAAGATTTGCAACTGCTCTTGTAACTCATGTTCTTTCTCTGGATTCTCTGAAAAAGGTTTTGAAGGCCTGGTGTATAAAAATATATTTTGGCCTTTTTTTCAGAAGTGCCAGGGGCAATGAGGCATCTTCACTTTTTCTGTTCTATGAGTCCAGGTGACATTGGAACCAAAGCAGCAACTGGTAAAAACTGAATGAATTTGTACAGAACAGACATCTCTCCAATTGATTCATCCAGACTTTTAGACTTACTCCATTATGTTTTGTGCTCTGAAAACACCAAACCCTAGTGATTCATTTGTTTCTTTGGCTTTTGAGAAATACCCTTTTTTTTTTTTTTTGTGACATCAGTCTTTATACTTTTGACATCCTCTTATAATTTCATGCTTATGACAAAACTGGTGTTTCTTATTTCCCAGCACAGCTAGATCCTGTTGCCCAAAATAACTGAGCCGAGTGCCAGGGAGAGGTTACTTAATATGTGAAGTATGTTTAAATGTTCTTCCAAAGTTGCAAAACCAAGATTTTATGAATAATTTAATTTTGAATTTGTGAAGGGGCTTTGAGTTGGAAAGCTCTTCAGACCTAAATCCAGGTTTACCTTAATTCTTTAAAAAAAACCTGCTTTTTTAATCACTTATTATTCATGTTTTCTCTCAGTCTGTAAGATTTTAATGGCTTTTAAGGACTTTTTAAAGTCAATAACAATAATGTGGTTATATTATGAATATATGGGAATTAATTTGCCTAAACGCCCACTTCTCAATCAGCATCTCAGATGCAGACCTTTGATTTTTATTCCTCTTTCAAGCACAGAGCTTATTTACCATTTCTGAGAGGTTGTGACTATAAATACTGGTAGTGCTTCTATTTTAAAGACAGACACATAGTATACATCTACATTCTTTCAATACTGAAATTTCCGCCTTGGTTTTTATTTTTTCTCATCACCATATGTGCCACAAAACTGCTGAAGTGGAAGGAACCTTGTGAGGTCTTTGTACAACCTGTTCTTCAAAATAGGGTCAACACTGAAATCAGAGCAAGGTTATACAATTACATCCTGAAAACCTCCAAGAGTTGAGATCCCTTCACCTCACTGGACTCTGGTCTTAATTAACTTCATAGTTCTTAATTAACTCCATAGTAAGTTCTTTTTCCCCTTATGAGGTCCAGATGGAACCTCCCCCAATTCAGTGGATGACTGTTGTCTGTTCTCCCACGAAGCATCTGGGTAAAGGGTTTGTCCTCTAGGTTACCTCCTTGCAGGTATTGAAAAGCAGCTCCTAAAAGTGCCCCCACTCTTTCTCTGGCTGCTGGGGGATGTACATCAGTTTCTCTTAATGAAAAATTTACTTTAATCTTGTTTCATACAAATTTATATGAGCTAAACACACACTTTTTCTTTTATGCTACAGAATTCTGTAATTTCTACTACTTCTGATTTTATTAAGTCAAATAATTTTTTTCTTGGAACCAACAATATTCTGAATGAGCCAAGATTTTCAGATCCAATATTTTATTACTCATCCCTTAATAGAGCATCTAGTTATCATGCTCTGTTTTTCTAATCTTCATTTTGCCTTAATAGCTTAACAAATTTTGGCAGTAAGATGTTAATTATGCTTGCAATAATTGACCTCCACACCTATAAAGTGCAAGTAGGTTCATATATGTAAATTAAGACTTATAAATGTGACAAAATGCCAGCAGCATTTGACATCAACTATCCACCTTCTGTCTCTCTTCTGTGTTTTGAGCTAAAAGAGCAGCTGTTTGACTTGGGTGCATTTGATTTACAACATTTCAAATAAAAAAAAAAATCCCTTTTCTTTTTCTTTTTCTAAATCACAAAGAATATCTTAAAATACAAATCTCAGAGTTCCTTTTTACCATGTTCCTTAATATTCTGCTTTGAATCTGGACCCTTTTATTCCATAGCAATTTAATTTTTTTTCTGATTTCCCCAGCTAAAGAAAATAGATGATGATTTAAGATTTTTTTTTTCCTTTTAAAGGAGGATTTATATTCATCATGACTGCAGGAAAAGACAATGAAACAAAATATCAGTAAATGCTGTTTTCTTTTCATCACTGTTTTTGCCATAACTGACTTGTTACACTATTTTTAGATGAGGATGTTTTTTTCTAATTTAAACACATATTAAACAGAAATATCTATTTTGTACATTGTTTTTTCAATTTCTTTAGCTGCAACAACCTAGAGAAAATGGCTTTTACTGGGCAATTAAAATGGCAGTAATTGTAAAAAAGGGATTCTGGGTATTAAGCTCCTTTCATTTCTATGTTATTTAGAATAAGGAATGGAACAGATACGGCTAATGTTCTTCCCTGTGGCATGGGAAATGCTGGCTTCTGGAGATATGGAAATTATTTTCCCACTGCAATAGGCTCCTCCTTCCCATATGGCAGAGCTCCAGACGTTGCACTGACAGCGGGCTGAGTGCATGGAAACTCAAGCTAAGAGCTTTGGCTAAATGTCACCACCTCAGACAGAGCTAAATGTCACCACCTCAGACATGGATTTGCCCAGTGTTGGGAAATCATGGAAGGAGTCCTGAGATATCAGGACTGCCATCACCCTCTTCCTCTCCCTTCAGCATGGGCTTTTTCCAGAGATAACTCCCGTATCACACAGTGCACTCATCTGGCTGATGCTTCTGGAGGTGCTCCATAAACGTCTCATTGTTAATGTCATGTCAAGCTGAGTCTCCTGGAGTTCAGATGGGTTTTGGTTTTCTTCCACCATCAGGTGGACTGGGAAAACGAAGAGATAAACATAAAAAAAACCCCAAAAAACATTAAACCATCTCTAACAAGAACTGAGGCTGTGTCCTGTACAGGTCTGGAAGTGGTTACCATTAAAATGTTGCCTGTGCGAAGGAGGGCAGCCTTTGTAACCTGGAAAAGAGAGAATTTAGCTTTAGAGCAGCAGATGTTATTATTTGTACTGTTGGTCAGTAATGAGATTTTGGTAGCTCAGCAAGGCTCTCTAGCTCCAGGGCAAAAGAGAACACAGGGCTCACCTTAGATTGTAACTCCGTGGATATTGCATTAGGGCTCTTCTCTTGTTCTTTCCTGTCGGTAGTTTTATTTTCTACTTGCAGCTGCTGATATTTTCTGCTTGCAGCTTACTCTGTCCCAGGAGTCAGTGACTGCTGCCTGTCACACTGGGCTCAGTACTGCCCATCAGAACTGGTGTAGTACGAGCCCCCAGCCATGTCTGAAGGACCTCAACATCTACAGGCTGCACTAAACAGCCTTCAGCATGAAATGGGCACTGGCCAATAAATGAAAAGAGCTGCAGGTCATGATAACACTCTCTTCTACACCAGTTCACGGATAGCAATCTGGATTTGGGACATCTGGGAGTTAAGGGAAGTGCTTCATCTGCTTTGCAAATATAGGACTTGCTGCTGTTTCTCAGAAGAGATCTTGGCTTCCCTGAAAAGCAATGGTGCAAGACCTGCATGCTCATTAATTTGCTCTTGTGTTCAGAAATGGAGTTCACTGACTGTTATAACAATATACAAAACCTAATTCATAAAAGCATCTCTTTCTGCAGCAATCTTTTTCTTGGGTTTACATTTTATATTAAGCCTATCAGGGTATAATTTATACAAATAATCTTTCATTGTTTCCTCATTTTGGCAGGACTGTTGAAAAATTTGAATACCAGTATTTCCAGTGACTCAGAAAAATGCCTGAAGAGGCTTTAATTTTTTTTCTCTGTAATTATTTTATCATTTTTATCATTCAAATTTTTGGTTTTTATGAATATTTTTCTGTGCTATGAAAGTATCAATCCCAGTGATACTGCTGTAGAAATGCATCTTTAAAGAAAAGAAGGGGCAATGTGTGAAAGTTGGAAATATTTTCAGGTTTTAAATACCACTGACAAAGAGCTTTTTTTTCCTAGGCTGATGAATTGATTTTATAACATGTCCCTCTTAAAAAAAGACCAAAAAATTACCAAGTATAGTCCTTCAGGCTAAAAGGAAATATTAAAATTCTTCTTTTCTGAAAAATTCTAGTATTGTATAAAAATTTAGGTTGAATTGGATCTCTGGAGGTTGTCTGGTGCAATGCCCAGTCAAAGTAGAAACAACTTTGAGTTCTAAAATTATAACCAGTCAAAGTTAGATGAGGTTGTCCAAAGCCTTGTCCAGTCCAGTGCTGAATATCTCTGAGGAGGAAGACTTCACAACCTCTCCAGGTGACCTGTTCCAGTGCTTGACCACCCCTGTTATACTTTTTGTCCGGTGAATTCTGTTTTCTCCAGGCTGTTCAAACTCCACTCTCAACCTCTCTATATTGTGTGCTCTGAGCCACTCATCATCTTTTTTGGACCACCATTGAAGTTGTTCCAGAATCTGTCTTTTGGGACACACAGTACTGAAATACAGTAGCCAGATGAATCTCATAGTTACCATGTGATGAAAACAGTCACAACATTGGTATAAAATCTGCAGAAATGAGTGAGAATACCTCTGGGTACTGCTTTAGTTGGGAGGTGCTCAATTACATTATTATTCTTAATACAATGACTTTTGTGTATTGTAATCCTCCATTAGTTAAAACAATATAGGAAATACTACATTTGTGGGAAACTTCTGAATGCTTATCTGATGATAATAGAAAATGTTGATGTTGTTACACCTGAATAGAAAAGTTACTTTTCTTTTATTGCCATGTAGATGATAATACAGATGCTTCATGTAGTTTACAGACACACAAAAAGTATTTCTGTTATATACAGGATTTTCTTATCTCAAAGAGTTTACAGAGAGTGAGCCATACAAGGAGCAGGAGAGGCCACTTGGTCTGTTCAGCCAGGGAAAGAGGAGGCTGAGCAGAGATCTCATCAGGGTCTCCAAGTTCTTCCTGAGTAGAGGTGGAGTGGCCCACACCAATCTCTTCTCTTGGTTGGCTCAGGACAGGACCTGAAGGAACTGTATGAAGTTGTCAGGGGAGGATTAGGTTGGATATTAGAAAAAGGTTCCCGACCCTTGGGTGGTTGGGCACTGGAACAGACTCCCCAGGGCAGTGGTCACAGCACCATCCTGACAGAGCTCAAGAAGCATTTGGACAATGCTCTCAGGCACAAGGTGTGACTCTTGGGATGACCTGTGCAGGGCCAGGAGTTGGTTTTCAATGATCCTAGGATGTCCTTTCCAACTCAGGATATTGTATGATTTTATGAAATTATTTTATAGGTTTTTTTCCAAAATTGAAGTTTAAAAAAAAAAAAAAAAAAAAAAGTCAATGTTATTCTCGTGTATGTTTAGTCTAGTTTGTCTTGTGAAGTCATAGGAAAATATCATAAATGTCCTTGAACAACTATTTATGTAACATTCATGCTACTATTTAATATCATACTGTCAGCAGTTAATTAGTGCAATTAAATGAAAACAAGTGGGATCTACAAATTCTGTTCTGAATTTACCTTAAGACATGACATCAAGTACAGATTTCAGGAACTAATATAATATGTTGACATTTTTTTCAACATATTGACCACTATTTTAAAGAAACTGGAGCTGAGTGTTAATTTATACCCTAAGGGGTCTGCAGAAAAAGCTAAATTATTCCTGGTGAGAATCCTGCAGATTTGCTTTCTACCTGTTGTAACTGTTTTAATATTAAGTTATCCCAAATAAACTTTGACTGTATGTACTCAACTATAGAATCTGAGAAGCTGAATCAGCACTGCAACAAACAAGCACTTTTAGAAGAGGAGGATCTCTTTGCTGCACTTTGTACTGAAATTACACTGAAGGTTGGCGTCAGCTCTATATAAATGCAATGAGCATTACTTGTAATTACTGAGTTAGTCAGGCTGGCTTTGGGCAAATGGTGAAGGCAATGAGAGTTTGATTCTTTCAAGAATTTTGAAGACTTTGCAAGAGGCTGCCTTAGACAAAGATATGTTCATGCCTTCCTAGTTAAACTTTATTTTCCTCTAGAAACATTTTTGTGGCTTTTTCATTGTTTTAATACTGGACTGAGAGTTCCTGTTAATGGCAAAGGAGACTTAAAAAGATTTCAGCTGAGAAGTAAGACCTTGAGGCAAAGCTCTGAAACAATCATACTACACAGCATTCCTCTAATCTCAACACAGCTTAGAAGAATAATAATAAAAGAAATAACACCTCCTGCCCTGATTAAAATTTGAAGTGTCAGAAGTTGCACCTTGGTATTTGCACTTCAGATACTCTCTCCTGAAATGCAACCGATGATTCATTGCACCTCTGTTAAAAGCTGCTAAATATAAGTAAAACCTAATTCCTTTATTTCTTCACCACTTCTGCCAACTGTAGGGGAAAGACACAAGGAGTGGGTATGGACTTTTATCTGCATTATTATCAGAACTTTCTGTAAAGAGGCTAGGAGATTTCTTGTGGAAAGGGTGAAGAGGGGCCAAGGAAACTGCGCCCACTTTGCTACCCTAGCCATCACCTCCTTAAATAGTCATGTTCCAGAGCCTTCAAGAATGGTTTTTTTGGCACATTTTCTTGCTTAGGAAGATGACCAAGCTCTTGCCAGGTGTACCCTAAGGTGACCTATGGCAGATGGTTTTTGCCTCCTTAGCAAGTATATGAATACCAGATATATTTACATGCAGTCTCCCCAAAATCTCTTTCACTCTGTATTATTTTAAGTCTTTGGGTGAACTCTCTGATAAATTGAATGTAGCTGGCTTTGCCTTAAATATCCCAGGAACACAGTTTCATCTCCAGCACAGCAGCAGACACTATGAAAGGCAAAGCATCCATCAAGAACACAGTGGATTGTGTCTTTTGACTTGGCTGCTGAGTCACCTCTCTCTCGATGCTGACACTGCCAGAGGAGCTGGAGCAATATCTCTGCAGGGTCATTCTGGCCACAGATGCATTAAACTGTAAGAGATGGAGTGGTCAGTAGTCAATCAGCAGGTAGCTCAATCACTAGAAGACTTCAGAAATTGGCTGAATTGTTAAAGCAGCAATGTTCTTGATTGTAATTTCCAGGAATGACAGTGTCTGTTGGAAAGCACTTGTGAAAACTTGCATTAAGATAAATTATCCATTAAGAACAAGATAAACTCAGAAGTTTCTTTTGCAAAAAGCACAACTTTCAGCTTCCCCACCTGCATCACCTTTTCTCAGTCCCATAACTCTGGCCAACTTGCTTCTTCCATAATACAGGAATGCTTTAATTTCTCAATATTTGCTGTTAAAAGCCTAACTTTTTTAATTGTATCTGGAATATAATGTTTAATATTAAAACAAACAAACAAACAAAAAACCCCCAAAAACCATCAACATTCCCATACTTTCCCACAAGGGCAAACTTTCTGATGTGACTCCAGCTTGCTCATATACAAGCATGTGGACAATAATTTCATAGAACCACAGGGTATCCTGAGTTGGAATGGGCCCATCAGGATCATCAAGTCCAAATCCTGGCCCTGCATGGAACAGCCACAAGGTTCACACCATGTGCCTGAGAGCATTGTCCAGATGCTTCTTGAACTCTGTCAGGCTTGGTGATGTTTAAAATACTTAGATTTTTATTTCAGTGAGAAGAATTTTAAGGAAAATACTTTTCCACAAATTTTCATAAAGACCCTGAAAACAACAGTCTGGTTTTTTGTGTTTGTTTGTTTGTGTTGTTTTCCCCTGAAAATTAGACATACTCTGTTTTAATCTCTTCTAACTTTAATTTGAGAACAATATCAGGAGGAATATTTATGAAAAATAGCTTTATGAACCACACAGACCTGTAATCTAAGCTGACTTTTGGAGGATTTTATTTAGAAATTAAAATAGCCAAACATTTTTGTTACCTCAGAAGTAGCCCAGCCAGTATGTGGCACTACACACCTTGACAAACTGACCATTGTGTGCAGATTTCTTTTCTGTATGTCATAGTTTGCTTCCCTCCAATGCTACTGAGAAAAGAGAACAGTGAGGTATAGGAGTCTTTCTAATGGCCTTGATTCAGTTCACATACCATAGGTTTGCCATCCTTGAATATTTAAGAAATTTTTAAAGGTATTTAAATTCAATTTTGTAAAAGAAATTATTTTGCTTTGTTGTTTTATGGTTGGTAGTTCAAAGATTAGAAAGAAAAGATTGTGGATGTTCACACATGATTGTGGAATAAAGTTGTTTTCTTTGTTTTTTTAATGTTTCAGAATGAAGTATCATTCAGACCATCTTGGTTTGAACCATGTTTATTTCAAAATTACTTTAGAATGCTCAACAGCAATGAGCTCTGACAGTGACTAAATGGAAAAAACACCAAGAAAAGAAAAAAGACCCTAGAGAATGAGTGACAGGTTATTTCAACAAAATCTCTAGGAAGAGAAAGTGAATATATAGTGATATCAAACCTGACTCTGGGACAGTGTCTGCTGTCCTGCTTTTTATTTAATTTTAAAGCACTTACTTAAGAATATTAAAATGACCAAAGAATAGCAAGAATTAACAAATTTTAATCTGAGAAGCAACCCAATATTTCTGAATCTTACCACACTTTTTGACTCATTAAATCTAATGACAAGATCTCATGCCTATTCAGATTCATGTAAAGAACTGCAATCTGCTAACTCTATGGGCTCTTCTATTATTTCAAGAAGCAAAGATCTGAAAGCTTCCAATGCTTTGAAAAAAGACTTTATTTTTCATTTCTACATGTTTATATTTTGACATTTAGTTATAGAAATATTGCTAAGCAAAATTCTCACTTTTATAATTCTGGAAGTATTTTTTTTATACTTTGTACCTCAATTTCAATTTAAAAATGATTTTTAGTGTACTCCATTTTCCTGTTGCACTCATTTTTGTGGAAAAAACCACCTGTATTTCTTACATAAGGCTAATAAGATGCATTCTAGGACATTTTATAGAGCACTTCTGTGAGTTTGGAGAAACTGAATGAGCAGCATGGAATGACAGATATTGCTGACTATTTGAGGCATCTCCCTATGGAATTACAGGGAGAATACGTTCAAGAGTGATACTGTCTTACTGGCCTCTGCAATTATTTACCTTATTTTTTTGGAGATTTTGATCAGAGGTGTACATAAACTCCAGTGAGTTATCTTTTCATATACTTGCTCTTCATTGTAGATTTGGGGTTTAAAACTACTGAAGGCCCAAAGCTGTTAAGACATAAAAGGGGGAAAAACCCCTTGGTGTAAAATCAACATCTCCAAGCAGTTACACACTGTTTTTCAGTCTGAGGAAAGAAAATTTAATCAAGTTTACTGATGTTTAGGTATCGTAGGTAAGATGTGGAGAGACATTTTCTAGGACTTTAGCAAAGACAAGCACATATCAGAATTTTTGTTCAAGTTGTAATGTGTCCGCTCCAACAGAACCAGCACCTCTTGGGCACCCAGCTATGATGTCAATAATTTGCCAGAAATGTGATATTTCTCAGAAAAAAAGAGGCACAAGACAAGAGAAGCAACTGCTGCAGTGATGTGCCAGAAAAAGTGGCTGCGAGCAGTGGGAGGCAGATGGGGAAACGAATTTCAGCATCTGCAGAGGGGAGGGAAATAGAGATCATTGCAATGGAGCTACCCTGGCCTGGTATTGGTTAGCAGCACCAAAAATTAACATGCACTAATGAGGATAGGGTTTTACTGGCTAATTCTGTCCTCATGTGGGGAAAAAGCCTTAGGTCCTTGCCTGACCAACCCAATAACTTTGTACTAAGCTATAGCTGAAATTCAGTCCTTGTTGGGTTCAACAGGAGGCTCCTGTAGTCTCTAATCAGCTCAATCAGCCCCAGTGAGGGGCCCAGCAATAGCCTCAGAGAAATAGGCAGAGTTGCTCTGGATTCCCACAATGAAGCTGACAGAACAATTGGTCTTTTTTAAAAGATCTTTGAAATATGAGGTACAGTGTGGTTTTTTCTGCAACAGCTTCCTTAAAATGTCAAATACTTTTTCAGATATTTAATAACTTATTGGCAAAGCATAGTATCTTTGATTTAATAGTCAATTTAATATAGAACATTTTAAGAAGGTGGATGGCATTGCGATCTCATTGGAGGTACTTCCCTTTTCCTGCTGCATTGTGAAAAGAAAAGCTAGACTACATGCACTCTAAATATATTTTTAAATATCTCCTGCATAAAACATTTAAGGGACAGACTGTATTTTGCCAAAGGTGAATAGGAAGAAGTTAGGAACGTAATTTCAAAATGGAGCCTAAACATGCCCAGGGCAATGTGCCGTACTCTGGAACGGTCATGAACTCCAACCAACAGAGCTAAGTTCTTCCCAGAACCTTTTCCATCACTGCTGTTTTGGAAGCTGTCAGATCTGTGACCAATCTGCACAACCGTGCACTGCATGTCAAATTTTATATTGTTGAGAATGACAGTGACATCGGCCCTGTGCAAGGGTAGCTGATGGGCACGAGGGCTCCGGGAGAGGTTACAAGCCAGGAGGTGGCAACTGTAGAGTAAGTCTGGGCTGGATGGGTGGAGGATGCCAGGAAAGCAGTCTGCTATCACCTTTGCTACTGCAAAGGGTTAGGGCTTAAGGTTGGTGATGACTCCTGTATCAACACAGTTCCTTGGTTCATACTGACACAGACTCACCACGTATGTGAGGCAGGTAACCCAAAAACTATTGTGCCTTAGACAACAAATGTCCCCAGGCTTAAACAATTAAGAATATTAACCATAGCTATAAAGCTGGAGAGGCCTTAATGTGCATACTCCCATGCCCATACCAATTTAATTTCACGGAAAATTTATTTTCATCCCCATGATGTCTAGAGGCTGGTCCTGGGGCACTGGTCTTGCAATATGCAGGTTTATGCCTGTATGTATTGGATGCACACACATATATGACAGAACTTTCACATACCTCAGAAAATTAATAATCGCCTCCAAATTTTCTCGCCTACAACTTCTAGTAATGCTGCAGTTTCTTCAAGTCTTTCTTCATCCCACGTAATGTTATTTTCATAGAATGCTGTGATGACTAGACATACAAAAAAGAATTCTAGACAAGCCATCTTTATCTTTTCAGACTTTGTATATACTTATTAAAACAACTCATGGCAGTCCATTCTTTCTAGGAAATCTGATCAGGACACAACTAATTTCTGTGTTAGCAGTCATATTAGTTAGCAGTTTTATGTCTTCAGGCATTTTTCAGACTGGAAATTAGTTTGAGTTTTTTTCACATGTGGCTTAGGAAAAACAGTTGATCTCTTCACTGAAAGTTTCTTATTCTTCTTGTTGGCTTACTGTTACCTCCTTTTTCCCACATGACCTTTTTTCTTAGTTCTTTACAACAGTACAAACAAATAGTAGTTTTTGATGAAGTCTAAATAATGTAACATATTTTTCCTGTTCAAAAAGAAAAATGGCAAAATCTGTGTAACAATTGAAAGAAAAGTTGCAACAACTCTTTGCCATATGCTGCACAATACTTTCAGTAAAATACCACATATGTCTGTATAGATTGATCATCAATACGATGGAAGGTGCAGTTATTCTTTCTTATCTCAGAATGTTTACACCAGAGTTCTTTTTATAGTTAAATCATTATGATCTATAAAAATTCTTTTTTCAATGCCAAGTAAATGATGGCCTGGGCCTCAAAGCTTTGGATAGATGCCTTTGACTATATTTTTCTCTTTTTTCTCCCCATCTCTTTCATCTTTTGAAACCTCAACAGTTTCATTTTTTAAAATCTAAAATTATGCCACTCATGTTCAAATTAAAAGCACTTTAACTTATGACTTTGCAATACTCAGCGGATAAGATATAGAGACAGAACCGTACATTTTGTGGCAGTCAGAGCTGTATGTTCACTCTTTTAGACTGACAGCACTGAAAGAGCTGAGCAAAGCAAGGGTCCTGTCACTTCATGTCCCACTTAGAGCACAGATTACAGTAAACCTTTGCAGTACTTAACTGGAAGGCTGAGGTGCTGCAATAGCAAATCTACAACAGTGTTGGGCCTCTTTAAATTAATACTCATGACTCCTAAGAGTGACTACGCCCAAAAAAACTGACTCATAGAGAACAAAGTTAGTACAGCTGAAGTCAGAGTTTGATTCAGAGACTCCAGGAATCCCATGGTGCTAGTACCATTTGGAACTGACAGCCTGTCAGCATCCCTGTTAACAGTTTTGCACTGTTAAGATAAGCCATTGCCATGCTCCTAAAATTCATAACTGGTACAAATAGAGCACCACAGAATACCCTGAATTCTAAATAGTAACTTGCTGGAAAGGATTTTTGAACATCCATTCATGTAAAGATTACATATTGCATCCCTCAAAGAACACAGATAAAGGGAAATCTGGTGCACTTGATTTAAATATATCTGAGTCAACAAAGTTCCATATTTTTCCCTAAATGTGTGTTTATTCCATTAACAGTGGAAAAAGCTTGAGCTCATTTTATCTGTCCAATAACTGCATCTTTGAATACATATATTATCTGGTAAAACTCTATCTTAATTTCTTTTTTGGTATTTTTGGGGAGGTGAAATAGAAATGTCTTTACCAGGGGATGCCTCGTTTTGCTTGGCTCATAAAGCCATTTATTTTACCTGATATTTTCTAATCCAACTCTCTTGTGATTCTAGAAGTAATCTGGCGGTGATATATCGGATTTCAGACTCTTTTTTGGGATCTAGAAACTTTGTTCATGCCCTTAACTCTCTCTGTGTCTGTGTTCCATTTAGGGTTAATTTAAGCATGTTTCTGGAGGTGATACCTGTTTCCAAGAACAGAAATTAAATATTGGTCTTATTTTCATTGTCCTCTAACTTTGACCAATTTTACTTTTTTTTTTCACCTTTGTTCTTTCCTATAATTGAAGAAGGGGTAACCGATCTACAATTTCCATTTGCACAGTGGAGAGCTACCCTTCCAAGTGAAGAGTACAAAAAGCCTGTTAAACAGTTAAATCCTGACTGTAGTTGAGTAATATAGAAGTATTATGTAAGTTAATGTGGAGTTCCTCCATTGAAATAAAATTATCCTTAAGATAGCAAATTGGTAGCCTAAATTTTTCTTTGTGGGAATTAAATTGCTCACAATGCTACAAGTGAATATTTTATTTTGTTGTGAAACTACATTCAGCTTTAACGTTCAAATCAATATTTAAAACCAGACATAGGCAATAAGAGAAACCAGACATCCACAGATGTATTCGTCTGTTGTAACAATTTTGGGGCAATATTTGAATCTAGTAGCTAGTTTGGACTTCTAGGTTTTGGTTTGTGTTTTTGTGTTTTTTTTAAATCGTGCTGAGTCTATGAATTTACGCATCAAAATGCAGCTTAGATTTTAGTCCTGGTGATACCTATTCTCATTATGTTTTATGCATCTTTTTCAGTAGCTGTGTATGCACTTGATTTAAAATTTAATCTACTTCAATAGAACCTTTCAGGCTTTTCAGTGAGCTTTATAGATCTGCAACAACGAGCAATTAGGAGCAAATTTTATGTTTTGCATTCTAGCTCTTAAAATTCCTCTTGTATAAATATCTCCTGGTTTCAGCTGGTGTAGAATTTATTTTCTTCCTGGTAGCTGGAACAGTGCTGTGTTTGGATTTAGGTTGAGACTAATGTTGATAACATACTCAGGCTTTTTCTTGCTAAGTAGGGTTTGTAGTAGGTCGAGGACTTTGCAGTTTCTCGTGCCCTGCCAGCGAGAAGGCTGGGGAGGCACAAGGAGCTGGGAGGGGACACAGGCAGGACCCCAACTGACCCAAGGGATATTTCATAACATATAGTGACATGCTCAGTGTATAAACTGTGGGGAAAAGCTGGCTGAGGGACTGCTGCAGGGGCACTGGCTGGAAACTGGTTGGTGAGTGGTGAGCAATAGCATTGTGCATCATTTGTTTTGCATATTCAAATTTATTACTGTTATTGTTAATACTATTATTATTGGGGTTTTTTTCTTCTTCTTTTTCTGTCCTATGTAAGCTGTCTGTTTCAACCCACCAATTTTCTCTCTTTCACTCTTCCTATTCTCTCACCTATTCCACTGCGGTGGGGGTGATCAAGTGGTTCTGTGGGGCGAGTTGCTGGCTGGGGTTAAACCACAACAAAACATTTTTCTTTCATCAAATTTCCATTGTAGCTGACTTGCCTCATATAACCTTGAAAGAAATTGAATACTGGTTGTCTAGAATTGTATTTTAAAATATGGTCTTCCCTGGATCAGGCTTCATAAAGAAATAATACTTTAGAAGATTTTATTTGTTTAGATATCTAAAACTTTTGCCCTGAGGCAATCTTGTATTCTGTATGAATGAAATGCTTTAAAATATTTTATTCACTCTGTAGGCTATGCATCCTGCCTTCTTAACAGAGAGGAGTGTAGCTACCTTCCACTGTAATTTATGTATTTTAGCATTTGCAATTTATGATGTGCTTGATTCATTTTGTTGAGGTTTAAAATCATCATCATGTCTTCTATTTTAGGCCTTTAATTGGCATGGTTTTTAAAATAGTGTTCAGTGCATGTGTTGTTGCCTGTTGTAAAGGCAGAATTTCTTAGCAGTTTGCTGCCATAGTGGAGACAGGGGATTTCAAGATCCCAGGGCAGGGTGCTGCCTGTGGGACATACACTGTGTCAGACCTGTTTCTCCATGAGAGAGTGAGACATGACAGCACCCAGGACAAACCTGAGCTGCTGAGGCAATGGAGAAGCATTCTGGAAGGTGCCAATGGGCATGGCCTCTTTCATAGTTTCAGATTCTAATATAGCATCATAATGTGATGAGAAGAGGCTTTTCATGCTACTTTCTTTTCTCTTTTACACTCTTTGCATCTCACATCTCATGCACAATCTGCCCGTTGTGCTCATGGTGTAGGGAAAAGGTGTTGTAATTATCAGTACAACCTCAGAAAACCTTTATTTTTTCCAAGATTTATCATTGGTGAACATTGCATTCCACCATTTACCTTTCTCTGTACATACACTTAGAGCTTAATTTACTGTTGGTTTGGTTTGGGAAGGACTCAAAGGTGATCAGCAGAGCTCAAAAATTGTGTGCATCTGTCAGAAAGCAACTGTAGGCAAATGAGAAAGATCAGCTCTCTGCTGAGAGGAGTTTTATTAGCAAGGAATAATAGCCCAAGCTAAGGCAGATGGACACTTAATTTCATTTTACTGCCCGAGCATTGTGGCTCATAGGTACATAGTTTAACATAAATCTGAACAGAACCCAAACCCATCAGTCTGAATCAGGCTTAAAGGAAGACTTTGACCTTGGATAACTTTGGATATTCAAACTTTTTTGTAACATCTTTAGCTTTCATGGAAAGAATTGGTAGCTAGTTTATTTTTATACAATTTTGATGAGGTCTTTTTGTAACTCTCTGCTTATACTTTATGAGGATCTGTCCATATTGGTTTCAATTTACTAGAGGAGTGAAGTAGTTTTCAAGAGACAGAAATGAGTGAGCCACTAACTATTTATCCAGTGAGTATAGTCATGTCACATTTGCAGGAGAAGTGAGATAGATTAGATCAGGCATCGCTGAAAAACCTTGAAAAGCTTCACAGCTGGTAGATTAATAGCCTAGTTAAGCTAATCAATTTAATAATCAGTTGAGAAATCCCATTTTTTTTTTTTTT
>VZRH01004459.1:669618-708907 GCA_013397555.1 Urocynchramus pylzowi | reverse complement strand
TTTTTTTTTTTTTTTTGTGCTGGCCATAGTGCCTTTATAATCCAAATTATGCCTGACTTCAAGCTACATGGAAAGATAGAGTTCTGCATGTGGTGCATGACGCTGCTGTTGTCTGGGGAACAAACCTGCCCCCTCCACCACATCTCTGTGTCACAGCTTTGCCACCGGCATGGCTTCTATTCTCTACTCACTCTAATATTAGCACATATATAGTAATGCTCTATCTCCAAGTCTGCAGTATCCCACTCTTTTCAGCATATGGATTGTCCTCAAAAGTTTCTCTAAAAGCTTCATAGAACTCAGTGAACTCTTGTGTAACACTTCCCCTCTGTATGGGACAGCATTTTTGAGTCTACAGGACATGGGGAGCATGATATAGAGCACCTCCACGCTGCCTCTGGGGAATGGGATGGAGAAAGAGGGCACTGGAGGCATGAGGGCACCCCCAAGGTGTCAGCAGGTTACCCAGAGAGCCAGAGCTTCCCCCATCACTTTAGCAGGCCAGAAATCCCACACGTCATTGTGCTGCAAAGTCAAGAGGAATGCTTAGAGTTTGTCCTCCAGAGTGCATCCTCTGTGCTCTTCCATGAAACTGGAGAAATCTAATGGACACAACACGTTATGCTGTCTTGTCTCCTCTAATTTAGAAATGCTAGCATTGCAAAGTTCTGGGAATTCTTTTCTAGCTCATGTTGTGGCCCTGCAGTGCAATTAACCCAAAGTATTGATAACCCTGAAATAATGCAGTTATTATTCCGATAATAGCAAAAGTGTAAAAGCAAATTGTTGTGGTAGCAAATTGAGCTGTGCTTCTGAAGTGGCTGTGAAGATATGAATAGCCATGTTTTGCACTACCACAATGGCCCTTTAGGATTAAATGTATGAGGATTTGTTTTAATACTTATTTAACACATGGGACTAATCCACTCAAGTTCCTTGGAACAGTCTGACCTCAGTTCTGCACAAATTGACTTCATCACATGAAGTCATAGAGGAATTAAGAGAATTGTAGAATCATAGAATGGTTTGGGTTTGAAGGGACTTTTAAAGGACATCTATTCCAACTCTCCTGCAATAAGCAGCAACATCTTCAACTAGATCAGGTTGCTCAGAGTCCCATCCAATCTGATCTTGAGTATTTCCAGGGATGGAACACCCACCACCTCATTGGGCAACCTGTGCCAATGTTTTACCACCCTCATCATAAAAAAAAAATTCCTTCTTGTATCCAGTCTGAATCTACACTCTTCTAATTTCAAGCCATTACCCCTTGTCATGTTGCTACCAGCCTTACTAAAACATTTGTCCCCATTTCCTAGTAGCTCCTTTCAAAGGCTACAGTAAGGTCTCCCAGACCTTCCTTTCTCCATAGTGAACAGCCCCTGCTCTCTCAGCCTGTCTTTGTAGCAGAGATGTTCCAGCTCATTGAGCATCTTTGTGATTCACTCCAAGAGGTTCATGTCCTTCTTATGTTAAGGCCCCAGATATAACAGGAGTAGAAGTGTAAGACCAGTAAAGATAATTTTTAAAAAATCAGCTTTTCCATTTTTGTAATAAGGTACATTGAAATAATCTTTGTACTCTGTTGAAAAATCACAATATTTAATATGCAAAAAGTGCTGTAGCAAACAGTTGTGATTAAGTCTAAAAAGTTAAATTGAACTGAGTCTGAAATACACTGTTAAAATAACAAAATTGGTTCATGTTATTTACCGTGATAAGATTTAAATGCAGATTAGTAATATTAAGTCATTATATGGTCAGTTAACTTGCAGACATGGGTACATTGCAACAATGTCATACTCACATTTGGCCATTTTCAGATTTATATAAAAATGGATACTGTCATTACTTAGTAAAAGCAATCTCATATTTGATCTGATGGGCTCTTCTTAGGAAAGAAATGCATGAAAAACAGTTAAAGCAAAATGCCCTCACTTGATCACCAAGGCTTGTACTATAAAGGGAGGTGAGAGCATTCAGTAAAACAGTTTGTCAACTTTTGGGTTTTTTTTCAAGGCATTTTTTGTTGAAATGCAAACAAAAACCCGTCAAATTATTTTTTGGCTTTTTTATCACTGCCTACTATTTTTTAATATATTCTTGTAGTCTAGCTACAATGGTAATGATGTCAGAAGGCCTCCAGCCCTAGTCCAGTTATACCAGCTATAAATTAGTCTTCTTTATACCTTCTGTAGTCTTCCTAATTCCATAGCAAATGGTCTTTATATACTCATCTCACCTTAATGTCATGAGTCAGTGCTTCAACAGATCAAGTCTGTGTGGCGAACCCAAACAAATGTAGTGGCTTCAAGCTATGACTTTCAAGGTCACAAATACACAACATGCAAAACATTTTTGCATTTTCAGTTAGTGAATCAGTAAGAAATCTATCCTCATCATTGTTATTACCCTTTCATTTCCTCTTGAAGTCAGAAATGTTAATTTTTTATTTTCAGCCTTTGAAAATGAACGAAATAAACCCCAGATCTTAACAGAATACAATCAGTTTCTGCATCTGATGCTGAACCTCAAAGCTAGTGAAAATATAGCATATCTAATGAGCAAAAAATTAATAGATAAATCTGAAACCACCAAAAAATGCTTATGAAATGCTAGGTCATGAGCTAGGTCAAGCAACTTGCATTGAAAGTATTTAATACATACAGTATGAAGGTGGTTTTTACTATTTTTGATGGTTGTTTTTCCTCTTAAAATGTGAGTCCAGTCATGCTTTGCAAGGGAAGTGCCTAAAACTCAGGCAGATATGAGATCCCTACATACTTTGTAAATTGCTGCCTGGGGATTTTGATTTTTCAGCTCTAGGAAACCTTCTGATAGATTTCCAAAGCAAACCCAATCAGTCCCCAAAGCTGCTGTAATTCTAGAGAGATTCTCCTCACCATAAACAGAAACAGATAAGTAAAAATATATTTAATATAACTATGTGTTTTAAACATCATGTGGTGTATTATTTGCCCATTTAATAGATTCTTAGCAGTTGCCTGCTAAACTGAAAGTATTTACTATGTGCATGTTAATACATGCCTGTCTGGAAAATAATAATCTTTGATACATTTAAGTACTGGATATATTAAAATCAGCTTTCACTGCTAAGAAGATAGAATACAAGACCTGTGAGATGTATCTCATTGGCTTTTACCAGGAAATACTTGATACAAGTTTATAACAATAGAATATATCACAAGAGACAGGGGAGAAATTCATGCTTTATTTGCAGATTGTTGTAAACTGGTGTCAAATTCACATACCAGCTTTAATTTCCTGTTAATTGCATATTGGTGAGAACAGTCTCTCTATCTCACAGAAAAAAGTTGGCACTGCAAAAAAATGAGTGAGGAAAAGCTGTATAAATTAGGGTGATACCTGCTAGTTTGTGTACCAGTATGGAGTGCAACATTTCTGATGGATTTTTGCCATCTGAACTTTTCAAATGAAAGGAAAACTGGAGCTACTAGAACTCCTTCCATTCCATTGAACACATAACTATTTGTTATAAAATTTTGTCCCTAGGAAGGGAAAAAAACCCCAAAATAAGCTGCATACATACAAGTATGTGAATAGGAAAATCTGTGTTTCTGAGTATTAGATCTATTAATTCAAATTTTCCCTGTACTCCCAGTGGTTTATAACAACAGTACATGTGTGTATACACTGATAATGGGGCTCTCTTGTGAATTACTCTCTTGTGAATTATTCCTTAAAATAATAACACATGGGCCACAAAATATGTTTGCAGTGTTGCTTAAACCCACAAATTAAGGAAACATTTTCCTAAATACAATAGATTTTGGTAACATTACTTAGCCCCTGGAAAATAAAGATTCTGTCACTAATCTATTTGCTGGAGTAATAGATTTGTCAAAAAATACAGAGCCGTGGGAAATTCTTGACAATTTCCTCTCCATCCATATGAAATGCAGTGTGTTACAAAAACACACTGCTGAGGCTCCCAGCATCTCAGAACAACAGAAAGCACTGCCATAATTATCTCTGCAACATAATGTATTCTGATTACCTATGTACAGCAATTATATAAAATAACAGAGCTGTTAATGTGCTATCACTGAGATACAGAGCTCATGTGAATAATTTATGTAGAATGAAGTAGAAAAGTGCCCTCTTTTAATTAAAGGTAAACTCTAGAACATTCTCAGAGAACTCCAAAGATTAAAAATTACTTCCTAGAATAGAAACATGGAATACTTTTTGTTGGAAGGAACCTTTAAAGGTCATACAGTCCTGCTCCCTGCAATGAGCAGGAATATTTTACATTACATGAGGTTGCTCAGAGTCCTATTCAAACCTTACCTTGAGTATTACCTGGGGTGAGGCATCCACCACCTCTCTGAGCAACCTGTTCCAGTGTTTGGTTACTTCTTTCACCTAACTTTGGACTATAAATATAATTATGGCTTTTCCCTTTTCCTTAGGAGCTACTGACATGTGATTCTTGCCTTCAAAGAAAATAATGTATGTGGCTTTTTATACAATGTGAATGTTTGTTTTGCTGGACTATGTGTCTTTACCAGGAAAGCATTACCTATAGGCTTGTTTGAAATCCTAGATTTTACAGGAATTAGTTGAATGTCTTCCTAGCTCCTTCATTCAAGAAAGCCATAGGGATTGAATGCACTCTTGGCAAACTTGCAGATGACACCAAGCTGAGCAGTGCTGTTGACACATCTGAAGGATGGGATGCCATCCAGATGGACCAGGACAAGCTCTAGAAGTGGCCCCTTGAAATCTGATGAGATTTAAAAAGATCAGCTGCAAGGTGCTGCATCTGGGTCAGGGCAGCCCTGGTTATCAGCACAGGCTGGGGGATGAAGAGATCAGCACAGCCCCCTGTGAGGGGCTTGGGGTGCTGGTGGGTGAGAGGCAGGACATGACCCAGCCATGGGCACTCACAGCCAGAGAGCCAAACCTGTCCTGGGCTGCCTCCAAAGCAGCGTGGGCAGCAGGGCTGGGAGGGGATTCTGCCCCTCTGCTCTGCTCTGGTGAGAGCCCACCTGGGATGCTGTGTCCAGTTCTGGGGTCCCCAGCACAGGAAGGACATGGACCTGTTGGAGTTAGTCCAAAGGAGGGCCACCAAGTTGATTAGAGGGATGGAGCACCTCTCCTATGAGGAAAGACTAAGAAAGAGACTTGGGATTGTTCAGCCTGGAAAAGAGAAGGCTTTGCATCCTTCCAGTACCTGAAGTGATTTTGAGGAGTGACAGGACAAGGGATAATGGATTCAAGCTAAAAGAGAATTTAAGGTACATACAAGGAGGAAGTTCTTTGCTGTGAGGGTGGCGAGGCACTTGAACAGATTGCTAAAAGTTGTGGAGGCTCCATCCCTGCAGTTGTTTAAGGCTGGGCTGGATGGAGTTGTGAGCAACCTGGTCCAGTGGTGAGTGTTCCTGCCCATGGCAGGAGAATTGGAGCTAGGTGATCTTTGGAGTCCCTTCCAACCCAGATCAATCTGTGATTCTATAACTCTGTGATTGGACAAACCATTTTCCTCATGTGAGGGACAGATCTGTTGTGCTAAGAGTACATTGGCTTTTTTGTCCATCACCAATATCTTAGGAGTTTAAGCTGTTTTCTCATTGTACTGGATCCAAATCAAGAAAGATTTCAGAGATAAAGGCTGAGTAGTTGAGGTGCTTGTCTGTAGAGAGCAATGTTGAGTAGCTGGGACATGTGCCCAGAGCTTTCACCAGCTGAATCGAGGTTGTACCCAGGCAGGGGTTCTACAACACATTTCTGAAGATTAGTGCTTTTAAGGCCCTGCCAGTTGCATTTCTCAAGCATCATTACTGAAAAGGCTAAAAAAGATACTTAAAATATTTCTGTGCCACATTTTATCTCTTCAGTGCAATGAGTCCAGTAGCTCTATTTGTTCTTTGCTTACCATTTTTTGGGGTAAAAGTCTGAAGAAATGAAAGTCCTTCCACTGACGTGAGTAGATTTTAGGTCATTTCAAAAGTGTTCGGTTTTCTTTTGATTTGAAAGAAGATTAGTTAACTTCCATCACTACATCATTATAAAAATGAGGTCCTGGGTTTACTAATGATCATAGGCTGACTTAAAATGATCAGATTTACCAGAGTTTAGAAAACTAGAACAAGTGAGAACAAGTAGCTTAAGAGCAAGTAGCCTTTTCTTGCAACTGACAGTGCAAATGCAAGTATGTGTTTCTAAATATTGTATCAATGCTGAGCAGTAAAAGTTTTGTTTTTCAAATACAGTCTGTCTTAGATCTGTGTGACTATTCCCTTTTCTTTTAAAATACAATTTCTTTGAGACTAGAGCATTTTATAAGAACATACCGAGTTTAATTACCTTTTCCCTTGGGGCATGATTACATAATTTTTTGTACTGTAGTTTCTTATTGTTATTTATTTAACATTTTTAATGTGCTACTATATTTTCAGTTTAATAGTTAGTATTCTAATGTTTCAATATTGTCAAACATTCTTCGGGATAATTTCTTTTCGACCTTTATTCAGTGAAAAATTAATTTCCCTCATTCATTCCATTCTGAACTGCTGAGTGACATCTGGAGAATTTCTAAATAAGCAGCGAGAATTGTATGTTAAATCTAAAGAAGAAATTTAAAAATTAAAAAAAATAATAGATTCAGGGGGAAAAAGAAACTTCATCCTCTGAACATTTTGAATTCACATTTTGAAGATGATGTAACAATAATAAATGCGACTTTTTTTTTTTTTTAATAAAAGACTTAAATTTATGAAGTGACACTATAGGCACATGAATAAATCTAGGATTCCCACTTTCAGAAAACTGTCTTTTTTTTTTTTCTTTTTAATTAACTTCTGCCTTGCAGGTGAACACCACATAGTTTACCATATGTTTATTTTTTCTCACAAATGAGTCTGATACAACTGACCTCTAAAATGAAGTCCTTTTAGCTGGATTAGTAAAAAGACTACAGGATTCATTTAAAAATATTTTAATCTCTATATTTTTATTTAATTCATTAATTTTGAATTTATTAATAATGACCTGAATCCCTTAGCCATGCTTTCAGCTACAGCAAATTTCATAGGAGCTGACAGAACTGGGTTCACCCTGCAGTAGCTGCTGGTCTGAGGCTCAGTGATTGGAGCTATAATAGTTCATAGGAATTTTATCAAATTCACAACCAAAGGCTGTCATCTACTGTTGTCTCAGAATTCTATTTCTAAACATTACTGGTGTTACAGTGATTGAAAACCCATATTGTTACTGACAATTTGGGAAAGAAAATACCAGGTCTTCTTGAGGTTCTTCAAGTAGCCTTGGAGAGAAGAGGCTGCTACTATGCAGATTATAAAATGAAGTTATTTACACATGTTTTCCAGAAAGGCTTTTACATTCAGTAAAATATAAGAAGGGTTGCTAGCAGTGTAATTCTTCTTGTACCTTGCAGAATTGTTTGTGAGACACAAAGAAGAAAAAAAAAAGTTATTGTGTTCTTTACTTTGCAGGAAGTGGGTTAGAAAACTTTCACAGAGAGAAAAGTTTCCATTTTATTTGTTTCATACTGGATTTCATTCCTATTTGCATTAAGACTGTTAAATCCACCTTTGTCACAATAAAGGGTTGCTAAGCTGGGTGAAAATGACACATTTTCCCCCAGGTAAAAAATTCCTTACACATCTAGCATAATATATAACAGCCTGTGTGCAAATGTGAATCAGGCTAAAGTTAATGCAAGTTTTGTTATCAATGTCTTTCTTCCTCCTTTCTTTCCACATGCATTTAAGAAGTTAAGACAAATAGGTTTCATGTGACTCCAGACAAATAACATCCAGAAAACAAATTGATTTTTTGAAAACTCATGATTCAAACAATCCTTCCTTCACACATTTATATACAGTCAAAAGAAGATTTTTTTTATTTTTTCACTGTTGTTTTCATACTGTTTTTAAAGACCAATCTTCTGAATGTTGAGCAACGCAATTTTTCATCTGAAGCCCCATGGCTGCCTTGTGGAAAACCTCTGCTTCCCACCTATACACATCTAAGATTTCTGCTAATATGCCAGTGGTGTGCTTAACTGCCAGATTCATAGTGTTAAGTTCTCAGATCTTGAAACAGCTGGTAGATGTTTTCTAGTCACTTCGTGCTTACAGGGGAGTGGCAAAACTTGTGGCCTGCAGGTGCAAGAACATCACACCAAGGACAAAAGTAGCTGCTCGAAATGCTCAGTGAGATCCCTTCCTGCATGCACCACCTCCAAGGAAAACTTCCTTTTCCTCATACTCAGCATGTCTTAACAATCCCATCTGACTGTAGAAATGCTCCTTAACCCTCCCCACTTCTCTTTTTTTTCCAATCCTACAGGTCCTTGTGGTTCTAAAATGTTGCAGCCCATGAAATATAAGTCAGTTTTTGTGGCCCACCTCTTGGTACACAGAACTCCTTTAAAATTGGGAAAATGATGTACAAAAAGTTGTGCTGCTTATTTCTCTAAGTTTTCTTTTGCCTGTGATTTTTTAATAATGAAGCTACGGTTTCTGTTGCCCATAGCAAAATATTAGGTATCACCATGAAAAATGGTAATATTGTGGACTTGAATTATTTCTTTAGGCTTTAAATACAGTTTCTTAGAGACCTTTTCCTACAAGTTTATTTTAAGTAAACTGCAACCCACCCATGTTCCCTTTGCTAGTAATGTCCTTGTTCTCATTCCAAATTACAGTGTAGTGCCCATGATTATATCCCCAGGAAGACTCCTGTCAAATGCAAGTGTAAATAGAACTTGAAAAAAAGGAGATGCATTGATTGGAACCTAAAACACCAGCTTCATTTTGTGTACAGAGGGTGATGGATTTTTCTTTTTAATATCCCCTTGCCAGTTCCCTGTTGGATAAACCACTAAGTTGTGTAGTGGGTGGACTTAGGTTTGCAGGCAAAGATGCTCTTCTGTTGTATTTACTGTTGTAGACAGGCCTAAAATTTCAATAACTTTTCAATGGAGTAGCTTCTTTTTGTTTTATTGATTTCTTTTACCTCCTTAAAAAGAGTCTGACTACATTTGTGGTTTTAACCCCTTGGTTCTATATCCTGTGCATGGCATTATGGTTTTGACTGCTAGAGGCCTTATTTCTCTCTTCCCATGAGCTTGATCAGAGAACTTTCTGTGAATAAGCTGTAAAGTATGATTTGGAGTTTTAAATCCTTGCATTGCTATAAATTTTTTTGATGATAACAATTGCAATAACTTGAAATGAAAAGCTAACCTAGTAGTGCCTGGGATATGGCTGTAGGCACTTAATGGCACTTTCTAGGGGCTGCAGCTTTGGTTTTTCAATTTGCTGAGCATTAGCAAGATTTTTCAGCCTACAGGAGATACTGGAAAATAGCCTGTTATCCAGAGATAATGAGGGGAACTGAAGGATGTTAGAGAACAATGAGGTCTTGTAGTAGTCTTATCTTGTTTTCTCTAAAATCTTTAGTTTTAGATGGAATGGTTCAGTTTTTGTTTCATGTTTTGGAATTTGCTTAGCTTAAGGGATAAATAAAGTTAAAATATAGAAAACAAAATTATAAAATAAAGTTATGGAAAGCAACTGCTCTGTATGTGTTCCCACATTTGCAAACACAATTGGTCTGGATGAGAATGTGAGGAGGAAAGTGCTGTTGATTAGTCCAGACTGACCCCTAAGTAATACCAGTTTTTCCCATACTGGAAAACATAAACAGAGAACCCACAATTATTGCACATTTACAGAAATAATATCTCTTAAAAAAAGCATTTAATTTGGTGAGGCTGGTTTTCTTTCCAAACAATTTAGTTGCCATCAGAAGGATGCTTATCCTATTGCTGCTGTTGATACCTACAAATCTGTCAAGCCCCTTAGTATATTGGTGTACTGAATAAATACCCCTGCAACAGAAACGTGCATTGGGATTACAGGTGTGGATTTAAACCTGTCACAGATATAAAGTAAAAAAAAGAAGTAGATCCTGTTTATTTCATTTTATTTAATTTAAAGAAACTTGGTTACAAAATGATCACCTTAAGCTGTTGTTAATTCTCAATGTCACTACCAGACTGATAAGGGAACTTGTTACTGCTAAGTGAAATATTTTTCTGTATGAATAAAGTTAGTGCATTTGGTCATTATGATCCCACTCAGCTAATAGGAATCTTTTTAATAGACCACAGGTTCTGTGCTTTAAGTTCTGTAATAACTGCATTTTTTGTCATTATAGAGCACACTTCAAATGTTTTCGTGAAACCATTTTTGCTATGGCAGTGTAGTCTTCCCTCTGCCTAAGAAATTATAAACTATCAAAAAAGACAGAAATATTACATCTGACATTCTCAATGACTTTTAATTTCATTTTCACTAAGATAAATGTAGTAATACTCCTTTAAAGGCTTTTCTGTGCTGTTTAATACTGATGTCGATACAGTTGTCAGTCTTAGTGCAAGCTGAGACTGACAACTTTATTGAAATTTTAAAATATTTTTCATATATATTTGTGTACATTGTACACACTTACAAGAGCTCTGTTGTGAACGTTTTCTGTGTGTTAGAATCCTGATATTTCTGTGAAGAGAGAGACTCTTACTCCTCTGGGTTTGGCAACATTATGCACACTGATGATGGAGCTCTCTGACCATGTGTGTTTTCATCAATGGTATTTTTTTATATTATCTCCCCACCTCATACTGTTGGCAAAAGCATTTTCAGTATTACTACTTTAATTTCCTTTTGATCCTGTGTCAACATAGATTGATGTCATATTTCAATCCTACAGGCCCTGGCTTTCCTCTTGCTCTGCTATTGTACATATTGGTATTCCCAAGAGCTGCAAATTCCTCCATCTATTCACCAAATCATGTGTTGTTTATGAAAGATAATATAGAAAAAAAAGTACTTGAGCATATTTTTTTTTTTTTTACTTTTCATTTCTGAACTCTGGCCACTTATGTGTTTGTGAACTTTGTGGGTTATTTTGCTGTCTGATGATCTTTGACCCCAACTCTTCAGTAGTCTGTACTGCTGATACAGAACTTAAAAATGTTCAAACCTCACTCCCTCATTTATCTGGGGTATGGGAGAGGAGTCTCCCATCCCCCCTCCCTGTCTAGGTCTGCTTCTCCTTATTGATCTTTGCATCTCTTTGTGACATCTCAGGTGTTGCTGCAGGGCTGGAGCAGGGCTGAAAGCAGCATAACTCATCTGTGAGGATTGTTAAGAGGGCTGGGAGCACAGGAAACCTCCCTCCATCAGCAGTGATCATTCATTCAAACGATGCTGATGGCAAACGGGAATACTGGCTGGACGCAGCACTGTCTGGGGATTTTCTAACAAACCTTAAGAAATTAAGAACATCATTTCCACAGGAGCAGAAAGTTCAGCCTTCGGTGGTTTCTGCATATCCGGAGGAAAAGATCTGCCATCAATATTCAGCTCGCCACTTCTGTTATTAGGTCTGGGCTAAAGCAGCCATTTATAAGGGAGAGGGAATGGCATTCACTGCATATTTCATGTAACTGAAATTAATGGGCACTATCATGGCTTTGCAAAGCATCCCTCACAGAGGAATGAATGCAAACCCTTGGCTATCAAGCCTGTGCATCTCACCTTAGACTTGTCCAATTTTGTGAAGCGCATTTCACCGGAAGTGTTAAGGCAAAAGATTCTTAAGATTTTATTGTATGTGCAGAATTTCTCCACTTAATGAATTGCAGGTGGCTTAACTAACTTAGAAATAATTTAGCCCTCTTAGAAGTTCTTTTGAAACTTGGAAATATAAGAGATTGCATAAGATATCAGACAGAGGTTCAATAAACCCTGCAATAGGCAATTGTACTTTTAGAATATCTATGAATTCCCTCAACCCCAAGGGAAAAGTGAGTTTTAACATCATCTCTGAACTCCTTGTTTTTATTTTATTTATTTTTTTTTTGTTTTGCTTTATTTACAATTTTCTCTTTGAGACTTAAATTACAGATTAGGAATGTCTAAAGATAGAAAAAAATTTAATTTCCTAGACTGTATGCCTAAATATTTGCCTGCTTTTTTTCAGCGATACTAAAGCTCTAATAAATTACATTATTATCCCTTCTTGAACTTCAGGTCTAATGAATAACATTAGTCTCTTTTTTAAGCCTTCTTTTTCTATCATTTAAAAATACAGAAATCTAAAATAAGTACTTTAAAGGGATTTTAGGTGAAAATATTTATAAAGCGATCTCTTTTTTGAGGACAGGAAGTAAGCAGAAAATCAATTTTATGTGTGTGTATATATATGTGTTGGCTGCTTATGTGATTTTATGTAACTCTAAGGTAGTTGAAACTACCAGATAAAGTCTTTTTCCTTTTGGAAAAAGGAATTTTGAAATGAATCATTTCCAAAATGAAAAAATCATTTTGGAAATGATTCATGGGAATATATCCATCTTCATTAATATTTAAAATATTTAAAATTCTTCAAAATATTTAAAATCACACTTGCAAGCAAACTAATGTATTTCAAATCTTCCTTTGAATTTTGTTTGGAATTATGTGTATCTTAATATTTTAAAAACTGGCACTCCAGTTAAAGCAAAGCAATTGAATGACATATTGAATTCCCTTAGTTTGTTTTTTCCAAGAAAATTCTTCATTTAATTTATTTTGAAATAAACTTAATCAGTTTTTTGAAATAGTAGTATTTAATGTGGAGCCCCTGTGGGTACTGGTATAAATAAATACAGATATTAGCATTAACTCCACTTGGGATAGCTTTTGTTTTTTATCCTTTTCATGCTCTTTTGGGACTTTTCTGCATACACTTTCTTCCAGATAACAAGTAATATATGTTCCATATCCTACTAATGAGAACCAAATAATGATTTCTGATGTATCCTAGGAAAAAACAGCATACATACAAAAAACAAACAAGTACATGAATGGACAGAAATGTCAGGTATAGAGTCACTTTAGGAATTCATGTTTTGAAGGAAATGACTACCCTTTTTTCCTTTGGTATATTTTAAAATAAATTCAAAGAAGAAACAGGGCAATGGCATCTTTTGCAATTTCAGATTTATAGAATACAGAAAAGAAGCTCCAGTTTTTTGTGTAGAACTGCCAATATGTGTCATTTATAGTCTGTACCAAGTCAGTGCTTTCTATATAAAGGTACTACTGAAAATCTGAAGCATTCTGAAGCTGGAACAAGGAACAGAATGGGTCCAGAATACCTGAGTAGCCACTTATGCATATGAGGCTAGCCAGTATAGCTTTGCAATGTGTAGCTGAAGTGCAGGTGTTCAAATTATTTTTTCAGGCAGGTCAATTCTGAGAGCATGCAGGGAGTTGTCAGAAGGGATGCAAGGGTGTGGGGAGATGCAGACATCTGACTTGTTTCCAGGTGAGAGACGAACACTTGCGAATGAGCTGCAGTGATGTGAGAAAATTAGTGAGGTGGGAGGGACTCGAGAATTTCTAACTTTGATGTGATTAGCACAATAACTGAAACACTTTGAAATTTTGGTACAATGATAGAATAAGCTTCGCTTGGGAAACATTGGCTTCAACAGAGTACTTCAGAAGCTTTGCAAATAGGCTTTGTCCTGTTAATGTAATGTATTTCACAGTCTTATTCATCAAGTTTAAGACATAATTTTTTTTCTGAATTGCTTTGTAAATACAGTATAATAAGAAATGAAGGTAACATTTTCACAGTGGTTCCATGACACTTATTAGTTGGAAAGTTCAAAGAGACAAAGTGTTAAGACCCTATACTCCTAGCTATTTCACTATTCCAATAGTCTTTTTTAAAAATGAGGACAGTCAATTCAAAGGTGAGATATTATCCTGCATTTGTTCAGACAACTAATGTGCATCTTATAACTTTAGTCAATCACTTACAAAAGAATGGCTTCAAAACATTTGCTGCTGAAACATGTAAGCATTACTTTGGTAATTAGAAAAGCTAATAGGGACATAATTTAATAAGCTAATAAAGCTGAAAAACATCTCTGAGAACATGGATCCATACGGCCAAAATATTACTGGAAATTGGGATTTGCTTAATTCTATGTTCTGCTTTCAAAACTACAGATACAATTATAGAATGGCTTGTATTGAAAGGGATCATCGTGATTATTCAGCCCGTGAAACTTGTACAAGAGTGTTGAAGAATTTTTTTTTTATATTTTTGTTTCCAAAAAAAAAGTTTCCAAAGTAATCACAGAATAATGAAATCATAGAATCATAGAATGGTTGGGTTGGAAGGGACATTGAAGATCATCTTGATCCAACCCCCCTGCCATGGGCAGAGACATCTGGCACTAGACCAGGGTATTCAGAGCCCCATCCAATCTGGCCTTGAGCACTTCCAAAGATGGAGCATCCACAGCTTCTCTGGGCAACTTGTGTGTCTCTCAACCTTCACAGTTCAGAATTTCTTCCCAGGATGTAATCTAAATGTCTAATCTAGTGGTATGTTCAGAAGTTGTGGCAATTCCCACACAGGAAGTTTTCATTTCAGTTTAATCAGGTAGCGTTTAGGACAAAGTCACTACACCAAAACCTAAACACACACTTCCCAAGGGACAGCACACATCCAGTGTTGAGCTCAAAGTCTGAGAACCAGAGGAACTTTTCAGTGAGGTTCACCAGTGCCAGTATCTCAGCTTTTGTGTACTTAGTTTCAAGCTCCTTTCGAGGGCAGCCCACCTCTTCTGGAGCAGCAGAGATGAGATGAATCACTCAAAATGGTACATTTTCCTTGCTGTGGATAGGCATTCACACAATTGTGATTAATGTTGCCAGAACTTTGCTCATGCAGAGATGTTTTATAAATAGTAAAATGTGTTTTTCCCACTCTATACATGATAGTTTATGTGAATAATGTTTTATATATATAGCGTTGACTTTTAGATCTGTGATCCAACTGCAACAAAGGTTAACAACAAGTGAAAGTCATGCTTGCTTTCTCATTGTCAAGATAAAAATGAACTGCAGCTCTCAGTTTGGTTCCCAGGAAATGTTTCTCTTCCTCAGCAGAAAATCACAGCTCCAGATTCAACAAATTCTTTTCCTTGTTGATATAGCTGAGTAGCAGAGGATTGACAGAAAATGCAAAGTAACTTGTCTTTTCTCATAGAGGTGCTTTATGTAGAGAAAATTATGTAATTTTTATCAGAAAACTCCTGTTTTGGGGAGTTTAGATTGTTACTTCATCAGTAAACAAACAGAGATATTGGTCTTTGGTGATCCATTTAGAACTTAGCCAAACACTAAAAAAGATGGAAAATGAATAATATCTTTAAATAGGCTATATTTCCAGATGGATGTTGCAGATTTGGCCCACTGCACATATAAAGTTCTGGAAAATATTTATTTATGTAATCAATCAATCCATTTGTTGGATCAGGACTTTAAAAACCCTCTTTGCCAAATAATAGAACTGCTGTGTCTAGACCAAGCTATTTGCTTGGGATTGTCTAAGTTTTGTTTTGGGTATAATTTTAAGATAATGTCTTTCATTTCAAAGTTAAGATTGCCTCATGATTGCCTTATGATCTGGGCTGAATCTAATTTTAACCTGGTTGGGTTTTACTTTGTCCTGATTTTCTAATAATTAAGAACACAGAAAATGTACCATGACATTGTTATTCAACTGACAGTCATTTATCCAGTTAACCAAAGTTAGTTGTTAGGACCAAAGGAATTGACATTTTATTTTCTTCATGTTATTTTATACAAGAAATTTACTTTTTTTTCAGCCAAAAACATAAAGAAATTTTAAAAAAGGTTGTTACATTATCTAGCCTTTTTTAAATGGGAAATTTTATTCAGCGCAGGAGGGATTTAACCTTTTAATTAAGCTAGCATTATCACAAAGAGGGATGGCTTTGAACATTGATAAGGTCAGTCTGCCAGAAAGAATTTTTTTTGTTTCCTGAGGAGATAACATTACTAACTTCTAAAGTATTCAACCTTCTCCTTTGCCTTCCCCTGCTCTTTGCAACTGCAAACCCACCAAAAACAATCAAGAAAGGTGCAAAATGATATAGAATTCAGCACGAAGGTAGGCAGACAAAATGTAGACACACAACAGTTGTATCCAACAGAAAGGTCAGGTGATAAATTTCGAAAACAATGAAGTTTGAGGTTCTCCAGGTTTAAGACATGTAGAGTTTTGGTTTTCATGGACTGGTAGTACATTTCCATCTAAATCATTGTCTGATGCCCAGCGAGTCTTCTATGCCACATAGTATGAATTTGTACTTTTATAGCATTTTTCAACTCCAAAGAACTTTTTAGCCATTACTAACTCTGCCAAATATACACCATAAAATGACACAAAACAAGTGTCTGATCACTTTCTGCAACTACCATAAAGGAGATTGCAACGAGGTGTGGATCAGCCTCTTCTCCCCAGTAACGAGTGACAGGACTAGAGGAAATAGCCTCAAGTTGCTCCAGGAGAGGCTTAGATCAGATACTAGGAAAAAAATTCTTCGCAGAAAGGGTGGTCAGGCATTGGAAAAGGCTACCAAGTGAAGTGGTGGAATTGCCATCCCTGTGAGTGTTCAAAGGCATCTGAATGTGACAGCTGGGGATATGGTTTAGGGGTGGGCTTGGCAGTGCTGGCTTAGTGGTTGGGCTTCATGAACAAAGAGGTCTTTCACAACCTTAGTGATTCTATGACTGAGGTGTGTGCTCTAGTCTATGTTTGCAGACACTAAGAGCCCAGTTGGCTTTAAAATATGCGTGCTCAAATCACTTAAAAATAAAACATATGCCTATTCTTTCAACATGACTATGGAAGGAGATCTCTAAATAACAATAGCCCAAACAGAGAATCACTGTCTTTATCCATCAGGAAAAGTGCTGGTTGATTCCCACACAAGCTCAAATGTGAAAAATGCTTCCATATCCAAGTGAGAGAAAGGCAAATTGTAGATGCCTAGGTCTAAAAGCAGTTCTACAAATAGGAAAAATCTGTGCACATATGCCTTGCTTTCCTACATGGAGTTCTATTCTCCATGACCCACTCACTGCCTTGGTTCAGGCTTAGCCTTATGGGACTTGAAAAACTAAGGAAGGCTATGCTGAGAGGCTTGCTTGGCGCTTCAGAAAATGCAGGCATTATACCTCTATTAGTTTAATTTTAAATAGAATAAATAAAGGTGATGATAGGATGTTCCCTTTTAATTTCAGGTAAAGTATGGACCAAGGAGTGGTAAATTCATCAGAGGACATAAACCCAAGCAATTTTCCCATTACACTGAGCTCAGTGTACCTGCAGGTTGTGCAATTTAATGGGATACTCTCTTCCTGCCCAGCCCCTGACCTGGTGGAGTTTTACCCTGATGTGTCACCATCAGATCATTTAGCTGAAGGAGCTTCCCCTGGAGCCATAAACTGGCTAGATCAGGAACTAGGTTCCTGTATAGAGATGAAATGTGGAAATACAGGTTTTTGCAATAGCCTCAGTAAAGCAAATATTCCCTTGTTAATGCAATACCTTGATGTTTCTCTGTGTTCTGTTTACAATGACAGCTATTTTGCTTGCTTGTGCACTAACCAGGGCTTATTAAAATATCTGAAAATGTAGATTATTTTACCACAATTATGCTGTATTGAAAGGCTGTGGAAGGATTAAGATGCAAAAGCCCAGAGCTGTTTTTTCAGTAAGTGCCCTGCTATTGAAATGTTTAACTCAACCCTTATAAGTGTCAAGCACATGCAAATGCACCTGATGCAGATATTTTTTGCTGGCCTATTGAGCATCTAGTTAAAATGGACTAAATCCATCTTTCTGTTGGTAAAAATTCATAGCTTTTCAAAGAGGGAACTGATAAGAAGAATATGTGAGACTTGTAATAACTTGTTCAGCTCCAACAAAAATTGCTTTGTAGAAAAAGAATTTTATCTTCAGAGCTAATGGTATAGGTTCACCAGGGTGATAACAGTGAGATTGTCAAGTTTATGTACACAAAGCATTTGTATTTTTATTTAAGAAGAGTTAGTTTTCCACAAATACTGAAAAATATTTATCTCTATACCTTCTTCACACTAGAAGAAGCAGGAATGCTATTAACATTTATGAGGTATTTTTATGTGTGTATACTTTGTGTTCAAAGAACTGTTAAAGGATGGCAGGGTGATAAAGTTAACCACTCAGATTTAGGAAATGCAAGAATTGAGATGGTCTAAGCAATTTTATTGCAGGCCCTCTGTGGCCATATATTGTAATGTAGTATTGTAGTATGCATCAACTCTATTACATTTTTAATTACACAGTTACTTTTGTTTTCATGGGCTTTCTGCTTCTTTCAGGACGTGGAGTGGTACTTCATATGGCATTTTACATTCAACATATGTCTTCATGCATTATTTAATGCAAGCAGTTCCAGCTGCTCCATTATTAATTTTTTCACTGGTTTTCCTGTTATACTGAGGGGACCTTATCAATGTATGGAAGTATCTGAAGGGAGGGTGTCAAGAGGAGGGAGCCAGGCTCTGCTCCCTAGTGCTGAGCAGAGTGACAAGAGGCAGCAGGCAGAAATGAGGAAGAACTTCTTTAGTGTGCAGGTGACTGAGGGCACAGGATTCCATGGTATTTCTCCTGTACAGAGCCCAGCTCTCACTGATTTCAGCTGAAGCTGCTGATACTCAGCACTTCTGCAAAAACTGGCCATCTGTGGCTTGCAGGGCATTTTAAAGTGAGGAAGATCTCAGTTCTACAGCTGTTGAAAGTTATGTTTTGTGAAAAGCCTAGCATTGCATGAGAGTTCTGTGGTAAAAGCAGGAATAGAAGCAGTTATCTACAATAGCATTCACCTGTCTTAGCCTGAGAGCATCCTTTTGCCTCATAGAGCCTTTCAGCAGAATCCCCCTGTTTCTGTGACAAAGTATACTGGAATCCCACAGACACAATTTCTGTGTGAAGACAGGGGAGAAGGTTTCAGCTGCAACACACAAATGGCATGCTGTGCCACGTGCTGCTGGACTAAATTAAAATATATATCTTTGGTACAGAGAGCACAAGAGGGGCAAGCCATTCGTTCTGTGGTTTCTTTATTGTTTCTCTTTTATCCTTTGTTTCAGGCAATGCTAATGCATTATTTATTTATTACAGTCCATGATTACTTTGTGCTCTCCTGATGTAAACCTCGGGTGTCAGTTTTGCCAGGCTGCTTTCCCACCACGGGCTTATTGGTAGGGAAACTGAGACATGGCAACTGACGGCATTTCCCAGCTCTGCCTCTCCAAATGCTGAGCTGTAACCTCAGCACCATGCCCCCCATGCCAGAAACTGCTCTTTAGGGTAGGCAAGGGGTGGAAAAGGATAATCTGTGAGGCTTGGTGCCTCTGTGCTGGGGAACTGCAGCAGCAGAATTAGAGGGATCAGTGGGGATGTACATCTAGGGCTGCATGGGATGCTGCAGGGGAAAACAAAGGAGCTGCAGAGGCATGAAGGCTCCTACAGCAATTGGGGGCACATGGACATACCAGGAAAAAAAATTCTTTGAGTGGAATAGTTGAAGACTATAAAAAGGAGTAAGCAAGTGATGTTAGGGCAGGACGAAGGGATAGAGAAGTGGCTACTGCCTGATGCTGATAAATGGTACAGTTTCACCCACGTCTTTCCTTTGCTCCCCTTAGATAAACAATCAGTATTAGCTGGATTTTCTGTTTTTCTTGTTACTGATCTTTGTACTCTGCAGCCACATTCACCATTTAATCCAAGCAAAGCCACCCTCTTAGGATGTCTTTTTGTATATTGGCACTTCAAGTTAAAAATCTATTTTAAATTATTGGATAGCAAGTAGCAGCCTCCAGAGGGCTAAACTGATGCTGTTAACAGGTCCAAAATGTGATGCAGCATATGGAGCTGAATACCTCATGGTACAGATTTGCATGCAGGCGGTTTTAATTAGGATTTAGAATTCCTGGAGGAATGCAGCATTCTGGGCTAGTCTCAATCTTGTCAATACATAGTGGTTTTGTTCATTCTAAAGCTCACAAAAACTGATAGATTCCTACTTGCTTGTGGTTTTTTGATACTTTTATGAACTGTTTAAACTTTTTCCATCTGCCAGCTTTATGTATGATCACTGTTTCTTTATGTATGCTTACTATAAAAGGTTGCTGTCTTTTTTTTTTTTTTTTGTTTAATAATTTTATATCAGGTCAGTTCAAAATAAGAATCGTTTGAAGTTTTCTGACATTGAATAAATTCTTATTTTTTCCCTGCAACATATCATAGTTCAGTGAGATTATTCTTTAACTCGATGGTTACTGTGCCATCTTGTGAGGAAAAGGTGCAACTACCTCCAGCTGATAAAAAGAAGAGGTACTTAGCTAATGCCCATCTCACTTCTTTTTCATCATGAAAAATAAAATCTTTTAGGGTTTCAAAAAAAAAAGATTAAGAGAATACCGTAAAACATATTTGTTCCACTGCATTATACTTGTTCTTTTTTTTTTTCTTTATTTAAACTAAGCATATACTCCCTGCTGTGGGCAAAAAACCTGGTGCTTTCAATAAACTGACATAAGAAATGATACTTTTTTTTCTCCTTCTTAAAAAAAAAAAAATACTTCTGGTTGTACTAAATGGAAAATGAATGCAAATTCTCAGTATTCAGCTGTGATAATGTTCTTTCTGTGAACTAATTTGGCTCTTAGAGGAAACCTTTTGTCTTCTAAAATTCACTATATGTTTCTCAGAGATAGCACACTGTAATCACCCAAAGTACTGCTAGCTATTACACTGAGATAGACAAAAACCTAAGTCCTGACTTTAGAAAGACTTCTTTACCCTGGAACATTTATGAGGAAAAAAAAAAAAAAAACCAAAACATTAAAAATAAATTACAGTGGCATCAGCAAACCTAGAACCTTATGTTTAAATAATAATAATTATCATTGCTATTAAAGTCAGTGTAAGTGCACTAGATTTTGGAGTAAAAAAGAAGACTGGAAAAATCCTCTAAGATCTACTACAGCTTAATGAACTGAATCTCTCTGTGACCTTGAACAAGTTGCTTCATTTCTATGCCTAATTTTACCCACCTTTAGATGATGCACATCAACAGGATGTTATCAGTCTTGACTGCCACTTGTAAAGCTCTTGGGCTTCTTGGATGGAAGGTATTGCTGTGATATAGTGACAAGCTTGTTGGAAATCTACTTGATAAGCAAAAGAGCAAGTCATTCACAATAAGTATAATTATTCAATGATTTAAGCTTCCTAATCTACTTCCACAGTCTTGGCAAGCAGACTGTGATTTCTTCCATTTTACAAAATGAGAAGAGTATTTTTTTTTCTCTTTTTACTCTATAGATTGATTGCAAATATTCAGAATTCAAGCTGTGTTGCTCATTTGCAATCAGTTGGATGAGTAATGTTATTTCTGCTCATGATTGGATGAATGCCCAATGATTTGTGTGTACAAATTGTAAAGTTTGTTTTCCAAAGATGCTCATTGGTATGACATTGAAATTTGCTGCCTTTGGTGAGCAGTGACAGTAAAATTCAACACACTGAAGACCAAAGAAAATACCAAGCACCAAAGTAGGACAAGGTGACATTAACACTTTTTTAGTGGGATTTTGCTGATTCCTCCTTTGTCTAAATGGAGCAAGTCCATTATATTTTGTTGTTGTTGTTGTCGGCTGCTAATTCTGAGAAAAAAATCTCAGAATCCCACAATGGTTTGAGTTGGAAGAAACCTTATAGATTATCTACTTCTGACTCCCCTGTCATGGGCAGGGGTACCTTCCACTAGACCAGGTTGCTGAGTGCCCCATCTAACCTGGCCTTGAACACTTCTAGGGATGGGGATCCAAAACCTCTCTCAGAAAATCCAGTGAGGTGAATCCTGGACCTAATCTCATGCAGAACGTGGGTGATGCTTGCCCTGTTCAAAGGTAGCTCCCATGTCCAGGTTCCAGCAGATGATCAGCAATGGGGCTAACCTACTTGGGAGCTGCAAAGCAGCTTAAATGCTCAAATGTTTGAGAGAAAAGGTGAGTGAGAATTAAGAAGGTAGTATTGGGACCCAGTTGCCTACCTTGCCTATTTCCAGAATCCAGTGGGACAACTGAAACTGTAGGAGGTCATTGTCTCATGTGGGAAATTTTCTGCAGAAATTCCTTTCCCTGTGGTCTCACTGTTAAATGGGTTATATGAAGAATCACAGCTTGCAAGGAGCAGAAGTCTGGCCCCTCCTTAGGAGGACTGTAAAACAGAAATTGTATTTGAGACTCAAAATGCTAATGAGTAACAGCTAAAACTGGTAGTATTACTACTGTTTCCCAAGACAAAACATAATATACTGGCCACTGGCTAGCACACTGGCTTTGAAGAGTGATTGGGAGCAGAATTCACTCATTAATGGGTTATTATCTCATAGTATGTGGTGGTATTTTTTTTTTTCCATTATTAATATCTGTAAGTTCTATCTACTATGAAGGTTTGGCTGAGTGAAAAGCAAGGTCACTTTTTTGCTTATGTGCCTCTTGACATTTCAGGGTGTTTTCTAGTAGGTCAGGAATCTCTGTAGATCATTATCCACTGGCTGCTCATTTCATAGGGTCTTGTAGAGTCTGTGACCCCTCTGACACATTTAACTCCCTCCTTTTTTCAGTCCTCCTACTGCTAGCAGCAGGAATGTGTGGTGTATTGGAGTGTGGCCCAGCCAAAGAACTGTGTAGAAAACCAGGAACATGTGCTTTTGAATGGCAACTCCAGCTGGGCCATATTCAGCAGCTTAGGTCAATTTGACCTGATATAAACTGAAATGTTTTATTTGCATTTTCTGCAAACTGATGGCAAAATCAAAAATTAAACAACAAACTTTTGTAAAAATACCAGTTCCCTTTGGCCCAAAACTGAAGGACAAATTCCAAGATATCTTGATTCTTTGTCAATCTGTCAAAGGTAGGTCGTGAAAACATCTGTATTTTCATGCCCGTGCAGTCCTCTGGCTATTGTAACTTGAGAACTGCCTTTGTTGAAATTTAAGGTTTTTGACCATTACCTCCTGCTGGATTCATGTCTTCAGTTCTGTCTAGCTGACATCTCTTTGGCAATCACAGCCTTGGAAATGCTCCTCTAGACAGTATGATGTGAGAAGCAGTGATGCTGTAATAACCTCACACTGTAGAGAGAATGATCTCTTATAAAAAGGCACGTTCATATTAAAAATTCACAGTGGCACACTCCACACCCCCATTATAGGTAATTACAGAGGATTTTAAATATCTGATGCTAGTTGGCAGCGTACAATACCCTGTCAGCAGCAGGCACTGATTTGTAATTTAATTATCATAAGACATCCACCTGTTCTTTTGTCAAATGAAGAGTAGCATTTCCGTGCAATCATGCTTTTCCCTCCAGAAATTTGAATTAGTCCTTAGAGAAAGGTTTCTAGGGAATTTTTCAAGGACATTTGGAGGACCCCATCAGAGCAGGCTGGTGGAGATGAATAAGGCATTTCTGCAGGAGTGTCTTAATTCTGGTTTGGTATTTTCAGCCTTACCACTGGCTTTTCGCTGTGTCAAGCTGTTTTGGTTCACAGCTGAAAGCATTTCAATGAAGAGATGCTGTAGGAGGAAAGATGTATGAAAATCAATGAGTTTGGTTCTAAGAACATGAGGCAAACCCATAGAAGGATTGACCCAGAAATGCTCTAGGCTCATACTTTGTGAAGAAGGAGAGGCTGGGCTTGGGATAGGAGGGAGACAAAGACAAGTGAAGAGTGAAAATCTGTTCTCAGTTGATTGCACATGAACATGAATATTACTGCAGTTTTCCTGGGAATGTGCATGTATTGGATAAATAGATCAATTCAACTTATAAAGCAAGTCTATCACTGGAGATCCACACAAGTGTTCTGCTCTTTGGGAGCACGGGACTCAGGGTGAATCAATTTCCTCTGGGCTTTGGCTTCTGTTTATGCAACAGCTACACTGCAATGCGGTGATGGGGAAAGGGCTTACTGATGGTCAAAGAGATGTTCTCTTGTTCTCTCTTTAAGGCCACATCACACTGCTTCTGGCAGTGCAAAACTGCAAAAATTATCTGGAAAGAATAGCATATATGTTTTATATATATACATATATATGTATATATATATATTTGTGTGTATGTATGTATATAGAATCATATATGAATTATATTTAATCAAATTAATAATATGTAATGAAATATATAATTAATGAATCATAGAATCATAAAATGGTTTGGGTTGGAAGGGATCTTAAAGATTCAACCCCCTGCAAGGGCAGGGATGACATCCACTGAATGAGATTGCTTGGAGCCCCATGCAACCTGGGCTCAAACATCCCTTACAAGGATCAGGCATCTACAAACTCCCTGTGGAGTTTCATCCTGTTCCAATGCTTCATAACATTGAGGAAGAATTTCTTCCTAATATGTAATCCAAACCTGTTCCAGTTTAAAACCATTCCCCCTTATCCTGTCACTACCTGCCTTTATAAAAAAATCCCTCTCCCTCCATTATATAAGCATCCTTAAAGTACTGAAAGGTTTCACCCTGAAACCTTCTCTTCTCCAGGCTGAGCAACCAGGCTCTTTCACCCTATCTTCATAGGAGAGGTGCTCCATCCCTCTGATCCTATTCATATCCCTCTTTTGGATCTGCTCTAACAGGTACAGAGGAGGGAATATCTTTCTTGTGCTGAGGACCTCAGAGCTGGATGCAGTGCTCCATGTGGGGTGCCACAAGATCAGAGTACAGGGTGAGAATCATTTCCCTTGACCTGCTGGCCACTCCTCTTTTGATGCAGCCCAGGATGAGGCTGGCTTTTTGGGCTGTGCATTCACTGTTGGTTTATGTCCAGTTTATCATCCACAAGAACCTCCAAGTCCTATTTTGCAGTGCAGCTCTCAATCCTTATAGTGGGAGGGACTCCATTCCTCCTACATCCACTCAGAAGATCAGGGACTTGTGAGAAGTGGGAAGCTCGAACATATATATATATATATATGTATATGTGTGTATATATATATGTGTATATATATATATATAATTTTTTGTATCTGCAGAAATCTTGTCAGCAGGACCAGGACAGTGATTGTCCCCCTGTAGTCACCAATGGTGGGGCCACACTGCAAATCCTGTGTTCAGTTTTGGGGCCGTCACTACAACAAAGACATTCAGGTGCTGGAGGGTGTCCAGAGATGGGCAGTGGAGCTGGGGCAGGGTCTGGAGCACAAGGCAGATGAGGAGAGGCTGGGGAAGGTGGGGGTGTTTAGCCTGAAGAAAAGGAGGCTCAGGAAGGACCCTATCACTCTCTACAACTGCCTGAAAGGAGGTTGTAGTGAGGTAGGGGTTGGTCTCTTTGCCAAATAACAACTGATAGTATGAGAGGAAACAACCTCAAGTTGTGCCAGGAGAGATTTAGATTAGACATTAGGAAAAATTTTGTCACTTAAAGGGCTGTCAAGTGTTGGAACAGTCTGCCTGGGAAGTGGTTGACTCACCATCCCTGGAGGTATTTCAAAGTCATGTATATGTGGTACTTGGGGACATGGTTTAGTGATGGGCTGGGCACTGCTGGGTTGGACAGTTGGACTCAATGATCTTAAAGATCCTTTCCAATCTGAATGGTTCTATGTTCTATGATAGAGCTTCTTATGGCTTCTGTCATTGCTGTCTTGTGTCCTTAAGAATTAGCCACTGGACATTTCCATTTTCCCCATTCCTGAGTTAATGAGATGACTCTGGTATTCTGCTCTTATTTCTCCTAATTATGTTTTAGCAAATGACTCACTTTAAAGAGGATGTCTCAGAGTAGTCGTCTTTTTAGAAAGAGTACTCACTCGATTAAAAAAATAATTGATTGCTTATGGCTTAAATGATCTGTGTGCCAAGCCTTAAATGTGACATTGGCTGGAGTACTATCTATTAGGCTGATGGCTTCTTGCCCAAATAATATTTGGCTGGTGTCAGTCATTTCTTATATTCATTAATTATGTTATCTGAAAAGTGAATATGTGAAGGGCTTCAGGCATATCCCAGAAAAGAAGAAGAGAATAAATCATGTCACATGTGTATTCTGAAAATACAGAACTGGCAACTACTGAAACATTTCCATACATAAGATTGAAGGCAGGAATACACTGGGGTGGTTTCCTTGGGAGGGATGAGTAAATGAAATAACACTCCTTAGCTGAGTGGTCAAAGTGAAGTGGATGAGCAGCAAAGAGGTCTGCTGCATGGAGAGGTCTGCTTTAGGATGTTCACATACCTGGGCTTACGACTTATTTTTCTTATATGGCCATACAATTAAATCTTAGGCTTTTATCCAATAGCCCCCTCCTCAGGACACAGCTGAGGGGATGGCACCATTTTACAAAGCATTCTGGCTGGAGAACAGATCAGGTAATTTAATTTATTTTTTAGGGTCATATTCCTTGTTGTTACAAGCTTCATTTGGGATCTTGGACAAGCCCCTCATGTTGCCTCTCCATGGAAAAGAAGGGTATAAGGATAGAACTTTACTGCAGGGGAATCTTCTGTGGGACTGTGCCTCTGTGGAAGTGTGTGTGTGCTCTCCAGCATCAGAGAACACACTGCCAAGTGGAAAATAACTCAAGTATTTTGCAGAGAAGGGCTATAGAACTCTAATTATTTACACAGGGATGTGAAACATGATCTGACACTACAGCTTAGCTGATCAACGTCTCTTTTTCTTTATTATCAGTGTGTCATCTCAAATGTCTGTTTGATGGTGAAAGTCTTGTGTATCAGTGACATATACCACATTTCTCTCTTTGATACAATGGTAAAAAAAGAATGACTCATTTTCTCCAGAACACAGTAGGAAATCCAATGCTTATTGTCTACTAAATATTTGTTTTTATTATTTCAGAATTATATTGAAATACAGGAATTACCTCCTAAAAGCTTATTTGTTCTTCCTTGATGTTTTCTTCCTCTAGAAATATCGTTATCAAGATGAGGATGCTCCACATGACCATACTTTGCCTCGTTTAACCCACGAAGTGAGAGGCCCAGAGCTTGTTCATGTGTCAGAGAAGAACTTGTCTCAAATAGAGAATGTCCATGGATACGTCTTACAGTCGCACATTTCTCCTTTGAAGGTAGGATCCATACAACTCATGCCTTTAGTCCTCAAATATGAGAAAACACGTACCATTAAATGCCTGGGAAACTTATTTTGTTGTACAAATAGACAAGCTGCTTTCTGGAATCCATCATTGCAGATTGATTTTCCTGTGATGGGTTTTTAAGGCTCAGCATAGTGGAACAGGTGATAGTTTAGTTGACAGAGCTTTGTGTAGAGATGTGAGCTTTCTGCTTTGAGTGAGGCTTTTGCTTGAGTAAAAATAATTCCTGGCAAATGAGCCTGTTTTTCTGTACATTGTGAAAGGAATAATGCAGGTTCTCGGCCTCAATATCACGGTGATTTTGAAATGGCAGACTTCCCTTCCTGATGATCCTTGTTCAGAAATTGAAAAAAAAGAAATACTGTGAATGTAACTAGTTTTTTAATCTCTCAGAAAGCCGTATCAAATTCACAAGTTATGTTTGAAAAGGGAGCTCATTTGCCTCTATTCATATCCTTGCTGCTCAAGCACTTGCAGTTTTCTCTGGGTTTGATGCAATACAGAGTGCTGTACAGATATCTTTCTGTTAACTAAGGCAACTATTTATAAAATAGAGATGCTTTAGCTGTATGTGGGTCTGGTGTCCTCTGATATATCTTGTTGGGCAAAAATGTTTCTCTTCCTGGCGAACCTGTATAATAACCAAAAAGGAATCCGTTCCTGAAAATTTACATTTGCGCTTTAATAAGAATGTAGTGATTGGAAAATATTCCTCAAACTTCTCTTGTGGAAGGAGCACAGATGCAGTGATTAGCATGGTGGGTTTTCTATTTTAGGTTCTACTAGGCCTGGGAAGGGGGGAAAAAAGAATAATATTCTTTACTAGAGGCAGTGATGTTCTGGGTGATAGTTTTATTCCAGCAATTGTCTAAGCAGCAAACAAGGCAGATGGGCTTTGCTCCCTCTGGTGCTCAAAGCCTGTGAAATGGGCACTGCTTGCCCAGCACAGTGTTTACAGCGTGGTTACAAGTGAAAGGAAGTGTTTATTATTAAAGATTGATGTGACCATAGCTGGTGTTCATTGAGCCTTTGTGGAATAGCCATGCGAATTAATCTTTGTCCTTTGCTCTTGTTGGTCCTGTGTTTAGTTTGTATGATGCTTGTCTTTTCAGGTTTTAGCAATTTTCTGGGTTACTTATCTAACTTTTACTGCAGAAGCCAACAGTACCAAGCAGTGATAGATCATCTTGTGCTGAGGTTATCACTTTAGTTATTTGGAAAGGATTACCTCCATGAGGCCTCTGTCTAGCATCAGGGAACAATCACAGATCAAGCAATTTCTGGCCTGGAAAGGAACATCCCTGTTCCTCTAGGACTACTTGAGTATTGTGATTACAGTGGTGTTTCTTGTTCATGAAGGTCAAAACCATACATTATTCTTCACATTTGGAGACGTTCAAGTAAGGCTACATAATCCAACCTGAGGGTGTAGCAATGATGTCAAAAACCTTATTGTGAAGTGAAGGGTATCCCCAGACATGCACAATTGCCTTGAAACAGCTCCCAGTTTTATTTGCTCTTATAACAGGCCAAAGTTGTTGTCTGCTGCTGTTTTCTGAAGTGATGGTAGGACAGGACCTGTAAAGTATTTCCTCTTGGAAATCAGCATCTCCTGCAATTTTTCAGCATGAGGATTTTTGTCTTTGTCCCTTTCCCTTCTTTCCTTCAGATTCACAGTGTCTTATATCTGCCACTTAACAGTCTCATGCCTGCCATTTAATCTAAATTTAGATGTTTGTCTCTTCAAATGGCTTTGAAGTTCCTGCTTCCTTCCCCCTGCTGTCTATGTCCCATCTTTTAGCCTTCAGTAGCAAATTAGCTCAGGAGGCTGGAGGAATTCTTCTGCTAGAGCTCACGGCATTGTGTTGCCCTTCCTATCTGAAACACCTGCTTTGGATTCACTTTTATTGTTGGCAGTTGACTGAAATCCCTGTTCAGAAGCTTTTGGTCACAGTGATTTCCACACAGTAGAGAAATAGCATTCCAAATACTCCAAAATCTAGTCAGAATTGGTTATTGTCTTGAATTACCAACCTATAGTCTGATATCATTAAGTATTCTGCAATCTTCTCAACAGTATTGTGTGAACATGGCTGCACTGAATAATGACAAAAACTGCCTCTCAACCCATAGCACATCTTCCTAGGGATATTCTTAAAGATTAACTGGAAAATAATGCCTATAATTTAAATATTTCATTGACTCCTGTGAGAAGTGGAACTGCTGGAATCCTTCTCTGAGGAGAAATAACAAGTACTGTGGTCCAAATACTGTCAGGTAATTTCTAAGGAGTGAGAACACAAATCTGGCAATTGCAGCAAGATAACGCTGTCAGGAAACTGCACCAAGAGCTTTTGACTTGTTCTGCCTCACTTTTCTCGTTACAGGTCAGAGCATTTGGTGCAGAGGGAAGATATGTGTACATGACAGTCATGAGTCTGCTTGTACCAAGTGCTGAGGAATGCATTTGGTGCAGTTTCTGGTGCTGGGAGTGTGATCATTAGAGTCTGTGAATGTTCAGACTGGGAAGTTTCCTTAACACATGTGTGCCATTAGGACTGTCCATCTGACCACTTACCCAGGTCAACAAGCACATTGCCTGCCTGGCCAGATGAGGTTAAGTCACTGCCTGGCTGCATTTCACTGCCTGAATTTCTCTGTAGGGACTGCAGCACCGGGGTGTAACCCTCCAGCAAGTTTTGAAGCAGTCTTTTGTGTTTAGTGGCTGCATGACGCCCTGATGACAGGATGATTACCCAATATTTGTTTTGAAATAATATCATTAAAGGAAAATGTTTGAGCATAAAAATAATCTAGTTAAGATGCTTTGGAACCAAAATGTTTTTCCCAAGACCAAGCCACATGTCCATCCTAATCACATCACTTTTCCTAAGTGATCTGACTTTGGCAGAATAAAAGAGTTGCTTATTTCCATATATTTCTATTCATTTGGAAAGAAATCTGCAAAGATCATACAGTTATAAAACTTCCCTTTGGGCTGGCTGATTACTCCCTTTCAGAAGCTAAAAACAAGCAAGAGCAGTTTTCCTGCAAACCAGACCTTCTTTTATTTTCCCTGTCTTTTTCACTTCTGCACCTTACTATATTTTGCATTAACTTTGCTTTTCTACTTTCCTGTAGCATTTCATGTGCAGTCAACTTAGTTCTGAAAAATGCTTAATTTTAGAAAGCTTCAAACTCCTGATAAAGGTTGATCTGCTTATTAGTGTGCAAAAGATAAAATTTTCAACAGCTTAAGCAACTTTGAATGTCAAACACTGAAGTTCAGTTACGATGATGTATTAACATTTGGGAAAATGCTAGCATTGGAGAAGTTTTGTTAGAGTTGCCATATTAAGATAATAAATGTTCTTTTCAACTTATGGATATGATGGAATCGCCTTTTAATAATCTCTTAAAGGAAAAAATCTGTAGGACTTTTTGGAAAGGGAATTTAAAATAATGTTCTTGCACTTCCCCTCGTTTGACACGAGATGGTGTAGTAAGCTCAGGATTCTTTGATCTGCATCTGATAAAGCTTCATGATATACTATTGAGAGTTTTCTCAGATGCCTTAGAAAGTACTAATTCAGTAAAAAGTGCCTTGTGAATCCCTGGTATTTTGGGAAATCTGAATTCAACACAACTGTACCTGAAAATCAGAGGCACAAGTTCTGTCTCTAAATTAAATATGTGCCTCTTCCCCTTCCTCCCAGGAATAGAGCTAATCAGTGTTCATTAAATGAATGATAACTCTGGCTCCTAAATGAACCTTTCTAGTATCATTGTGATGTTAGATTTATTGTTGTTTTTCCATATATTCCACTTTGTTAAGATAAGCTGAAAAGTAAAAATCCTTGTAAAGATCTCGCATCTCCCTGGTTGTCTGAACATTTTAAATGTCAGGCTATTCCAGCTATCTCCATTTCCTAATTTAATGCCAGGTTCAACTGTAAGCATCAGTAGAAATTGAGCAAAAACAAGTAACTAGGTAAATAACTTTCCTAAGATAAGTTACTTTCAAACAAGAATGATCAGTAATGAACCTCTTCAGTTGCCTCATCTTTTCTGGAAGGGAAGGAGCCACATTGGCTATTACTCCTTTTATTTCTGTCCCAGGATGCTGTCCTGCAGCTCAGCTGGGTTGCTGACAGCCTGCACAAAGTCAGGATTGATGGAATGACCTTCCAGTGGAGAGAGGAGAAAAACCATCTCCACATGGAACAAATGGGCTCAGCAGTCTACAAAGTTAAGGTTATCCATGAATTTGCATTTGTACAAATTGCTTTACAGAAGGAGGAGGGCTGCGTCTCCCAATGCCAGAACTCGAGCTTATAGATATATTTATTTATTTATTTATTTATTTATTTATTTATTTATTTTAAGGGCAGGAAGCCCTGTCTTACCCATTACTTGAGTCATAGAATCACAGAATCATTTAGGCTGAAAAAGACCTCTGACATCATCGAGTCCAGTCTATGACAGATCCCTACCTTGTCAACTAGACCATGGCACTAAGTGTCACATCCAGTCATTTCTTGAACACCTCCAGGGATGATGACTCTACCACTTCCCTCGGAAGTTCATTCCAATATTTAACAACCCTTTCATGAAGAAGTTCATCCTAATATACAGCCTGAATCTCCTGTGGCACATGTTAAGTTGTCTGGGAGAAGAGGCCAACCAGCAATTGACTTTGACCTCCTTTCAGGTGTTGTAGAGAGTGATAAGATCCCCTCTGAGCCTCCTTTTCTCCAGGCTAAACACCCCCAGCTCCCTCAGCTGCTCCTCATCAGACTTGTGCTACAGACCCTTCCCCAGCTACACTGCCCTTCTCTGGACAGGCTCCAGCTCCTTAGTGCCCTTCTTGTACTGAGGGGTCCAGAACTGAACACAGGATTTGAGGTGAGGCCTCACCAGTGCTGAGTACAGGGGGACAATCTGCTCCTGCTGGCCTCACTGTTGCTGATCCAGGCCAGGATGTCACTAGCTTCTTTCGCCACTTGGGCACACACTGGATCATGTTCAGCTGCTGTTGACCAGCACTCCCAGGCCCTTTTCACTGGGCAGCTTTCCAGCCATTCCTCCCCCTGCCTGTAGCCCTGCCTGGGATTGTTGTGCCCCAAGGGCAGGACCTTATAAAACTTCATGCTGTTGGTCTCTGCCCATCAATCCAGCCTGACCAGTTTCCCCTTCGGAGCCTTCCTGCCCTCCGGCAAATCAACACTCTCACCCGTGTTGGTGTCATCTGCAAATTTACACTTGGTCCCCTCATCCAGATCATCAGTAAAGGTATTAAACAGGACTGGACCCGATACAGAGCCCTTCACACCACAAGTGACAAGAAGATTCTTTGAGTGTGGGAAGGATGTTTTGTTTCTGCTCCAAGGCAGATGTCTCTCTTTCCCAATTCCTGTCTCCTAGTGAGTGTGTAGTATCCCTTGAATGTCCATCATTCTTCTTTTTATCCTCCTTAGTGGAAGGAAGGTCATTCCTGTGAAGGCTTCTGGAATCTGTCACTCACCCTTTCCTGTCTGTAGTGAAACAGCTTTCTCCCCACTTCTGAAGCTTTCCCTGTCCAGGTGTGAGTCAGACCTCACGACAATGGTTGCTGTGCTTGTCCGACAAATTAACAAAGATGGGGAAAGAGGCTCTGAGGATGAGCCTGGATGATTAATGATTCTGTGAAAAATGCATTAACCTGAGCTTCCTGGAAACTGTCATAAAGAGTAATTTTTTGTGTCTAAAAAATGTAAATTAGGCAAGAGCTATTTATTTCATGAATTAACATTGACTTCAATAAAAATTGAGTTCTGAAGACAATTTGGATAAATAAGGTCAAAATATTATATAGCTCTTTTAGGTTTTTTTCAGATGCAACAGTCTCATTTCACAATTCAACAAACTTTGGGACTATTTTTTTTGATACTGAACTTTGTATAAAGACCAAAGTCATGCACTGGTCATAGGTACTGTGAAAATAAAAAAGTCCCAAGACTCTTCTGATGTTGCAGGGGGTCATGTTACCTGTAAATAAACTTGAGACGTTGCTGCCCAGAGCTGGAAAACAGTATAAGAAAATACACTCCACAGACCTGCATAGCTATTTTGAAACATAGGATTGCAGAATGGTTTGGGTTGAAAGGGACCTTACAGATGATCTAGTTCCAACCCCCTGTCTTAGGCAGGAACCCCCTCCACTAGACCAGTTTGAGCAACTGCAGGGAAGTCCTCTGCCCAGGCAATGTAAATACCCCTAGCTTCCAGGGAACCAGGTTTGCACAGAGAAAGCTAGTTGCTACAGCTTTCAACATTACTGTGCCTGATAGACCTGTGTAAATGTAGTTCCTGGTGTTTTGGGGGGATAATCTGTCTGTGGCAAGAAACCACATTTATTTTTCCAGAGCTGCTGAGATCCCGTAATTCCTATTACTGGGGAAGAACCCTATGATAGAGATGAAGTTCAAATAGGGAGGAAAAGAATAGGAAAAAAAAAAAAGAAAAAAAAAAAGGTTGAGTTTGCTTTAATTTCTGTGGCTGAGGTGTGACAAAGAGTTGAGGCAGTGTCACAGCACAGGCTGTTCTTCCTGAGCAAAGATGCTGCATTTCAGAGGCTCTTTAAAAGCTGTGGATGACTGAGAGAGGCTGAGGCTTTGTTACATGTCAGGAACAGCAGTCTGAAGTTTTCTCTTGCAGTTACAAAATTAATTGGGGTTATATAGAGGACATATTAATGTATGCATGAATATATTAGCAAGCCATCTAAAATTTAATCTTGCATCCTTTTCTTTGCTTACACTGACTGCATTTCATAAGTATAGTTAATCTACATGAAGCATTTTTTATCCCCAGGGTGGCTGAACCCAGTAGCAATGATCTTATAAGAATACTTTTGATCACTGCCCTGGTAGCTTCCTAGCTTTTGTGTTTTGGAGTTGGTTTTGTTTTGTCCTTTTTCCCCCCTTCTCTCCTTTTCAGTATGCACTCACTGGCAAAGCCCCATGCTGCAGTCAGTCTGTCAGTGGATTACACTGAATATTCAGTAGGTTTCTTCATTAAGACACAACACTTGTTACATGTTTAATCATGTACTGCTTTTCTCTTATCTCCTACTGTAACAGCAGATAAGCATATATCATACATCTGTATCTGTAATCTATGTTTTTTAATATAAAAATGCAATCGGATTAGACAGAGACAAAGGAAGCTCACAAATGTGTCTGTTCCTGGTCTTAAGGAAATGGCAAATGTAGCTCTGAATTTTGATTTTATTTCATTATGTTTCAAGGCAAAATAAGCAGCTTATAGATTAGCATTTTGAGTAATATTTTGTGTCTCATTTTCATGTGGGCAGGAATGTCTTTAATTTCTGAGTCCTTCTCTTACTCTAAAGAAATTCCTAAAATGGTGCAAAAATTGAATGTTACAGTGAAGAACAGTTATTAGTGAAGAACATTTTTTTTGGTTTTGTCATCACAGCTAAACCCATTGTTTGTATGCTTGATGTTTTGCCTTGGCTTTCTGATTGATGGCTTTCCACATGATTTATGTAGTTGCAGACAGTATCTTGTTATCTTTCAAGCTTCTGACAGAATAAAAAAGAAACCAAATAAAATTGCTTCTGTCAGTGGGTGATTTAATTGGAGAAATTTCAGCAACTTAAAGTAAACCTCAGGCATTGCAATCCTTTATTTTTTGGCAAAATAAATGTTGTCCTCTGATGGACACAAGCAGAGGAAGTTCTGACAGTATCTACTAGTGCACTATATGTTGTTAGACTTGCCTGAAGAACGAAGACAGGAATTTTCAAGGGAATTTGAAAATATTTTCAGGCTATGGACCCTGTTTACTTTATATGGGCCTCCTAGGTATTGAAGGTCTTTTCAAATGTTAATCTGAATTGCTGTTTCAGGAGATTTTCTATGTTCTTGATCTACTGGGTGTTTTATTCATTAGTATTAATTAGCTGATTTATCTTTTTTTCTTTTTGAATAGTAGGGGTTTTTTTTGTTTGTTTGTTTGGGGTTTTTTTTGGGTGGGGGAAGCCTGACATGTTGCAGATATTCCTGACCATGTCTCTCACATATACTCAAGTAAATAAGAAATTCCAAGAATCCTTTTCTCTCACTGTATTTCTCTACTGCTTTGCATAGTCCTAGTTATTCCTTGCTTTCCTGTAATTTTCTAAGTTGTTTTTCCCTTAATGTGTTGGCCACATGAACTCACAAAATATAAAAAGTACTGAGAGATAGACTGTTATAAAGAGGGTTTTGGTTTTTTTTCCCCATCTAAAATACATGAAATATATGCAATAAATCCATGGAATAACTACTAGATGCTACGAACATAGGATTTGTATGTTCTGCCAGTTCTTTTCTCCAAGTCTAGAAGTACTAGAATATTTGTAAAGTATCTGTAATGATGTTTGCCACCTTTCCAAAGTGTTTTGTGACCTACTGCTGAAAAGTGCAATAAAGCATCTCGGTGTTATTAGTCAGACTGTAACAGGAGGGATTTTTCTCAGATATGTCAGACAGGTTTAACACCAGTTGTTTCCCTAAGCTCGGTAGCTGAAATGCCCTTCTGTCAGACTTCAGCTGCTGCTGACACTTGGGAATGTATTCTACAATTTAAATGAAGCACTAAATATTTTTTCACTGAGGAATATACTGATAATTCACTCACTCAGTAGAAGATACATGTGTTTATACATCTGATGATGTGACACATCAAAAATGTTCTGGCTTTTGTCAGTACCAGGTGTAGAAGAAAGCAGAAGTTTGCAGCTCCAGGAGCTCTGGATGGCTGCAGCCTCCAGGAAGAAGAGAACAGAATCTCTTTAGTCAAAGCTTATGAAAGAGTATATAGGCAGCCTGACTAAGCAGTGCTTTACCTATTTCCAAAATTTTTAAACTCCTATTTCTTATAGCCCTTATTTCGTCTTGCTGTAGTGTAGTTTTGTGGACTATGGAGCTGTGAAAAAATCAAAATTTTGACATTTAAAAGAAAAATCTTTCTGAACTGGCTGTTACTTTCCAACTCTTTTCAAGAATCTAGTCTAAATAAGTTTCTGAGATTGTTATTATGTGACATCTTGACAACCTTATTATTGTGGGACATCATCTCCCTGCCCATGGCAGGGAACTTGGAACTAAATTATCTTTAATGTCCATTACAACCCGAACCATTCTGTGGTAATGTGATTCTGTGATCTTGGTATCAATTGCAAATTGAGATGTCTCAAAAGAGAAGATCTCTCTCAAAAAATATTTTTAAGTGGGAAATGCCTTTTGCCATTTGGTTCCCTTCAATCATTTTCAGAAGATCATGTTACTTGCTTTTTAATAATCTGTTAAAATTGCTACTGAAGCTGATGCAATTGGGAATAATGTCAAAAAAATAGTCAGCAGTCTTGATGACTCAGGTGGCTTTATTAAGTTCTGCATTGTTTACTAACTTGTTTTTTTCACAGTGTTGTCTTTCCTTTCTCATGATATTGTTTCTTTTTTCCCACAGTTAATCAGCGTTCCTTTTCCCTGTTCCTTTTACTGACTTACCTTCAGGATCCATTCCTGTATTTCTCCTTCTCTTACATTTCTCTTATTTCCATTCCTACACATACACATGGATCTTATTAATCCTTCAAGCCACCCATGAAGTACAAATTTGTATCGAATTTGTGAATGTGTAATGGTTGATGCCCTCCTGTACAAGACAACTGCACTCTTATTGATCATTTTGCTTCTTGGCTGCTTTAGAGAGCAGGAGACACAGCACTGCCTGTCTCCTCTTTGTTGCACGTAGACTTTAAGAACAGTTTTTCTTTTTTTTCTTTGCTCCTAAAGGTGGGTTCTCCTCCCCCTGAACAAAAGCAATGTGAAATACAGTTAAATATTATCAAACCTAGTGGATCTCAGTTGCCCACTGAAATGGCAGTGCTCTTGGCAGCTTTTATTCTATTAATACTTACAGAAACTATGGGCCAAAGAAACTGCAATCAATTTTTTTTAACCAATAAACTCATGAACTCTAAATTACACCTATCTTCCAAATATGAACAGAATGAGACTTTTACATAGATAAGAGCTAGAAGTCAGCTTTTTAGATTAATGTGTTTTCTGCAGAAAATGACCACATTCTCAAAGAAAGTGTACCTAGCTGATTTTTTTTGCCTTCCTCCCACTCCAGTTTTAATATGCATCTGCCTGAATTGCTGCATTGGATTTGATCACCCCATAGTGGTTGAAGTTTTTGCTTCCCTAAAAAAAAACCCCAAAAAAACCTGATAATAGACTTTATAAAATTATTATAATTGATTACATGGCATTGAAAAGGCTAAAAAGAGTAATTTTGGTGTTTTTACAGCAAATAAACAGATTCTTACTTTGAAGTCTGAGTCACAAATTGTGCCTTTGATCAAGTGGATGAGCAAATGCCAAGCAGGGAAGTAGAATTTCACTAATGAGAGTATAAAAAGTTATATTAATTCCTGGGAATTAGTCAAAATAGCACAAAGTTAACAACTTTACACTTTGGGAGTGTTAAAGTCATCCACCAGTTTCTGAAGACCACACCTGCAGATGGTTTCATGTTGAAATTGCTGCTGTTTCCTCTTTTGGAGTTATTGGGCAGTTTGTTTCTTTCACTGTTTTGCAATAAATCTAAAGGTTGAGGAGATCTGAACTCAATTAGAGATTTCAGCTGAAACTGGATTATTTTCCTAACTGCTATCTTCATAATTTTGCTTCTGTTTAGAAAAGGCATATTTTTTTCAGTATTCTGGAGATGTTGATATCTACTTAAGGCAAATTTGAATGGGAACAGTAAAGTAAAGCCAAGGGCATTTCTGTACTACCTGTACTTTGCTGATACCTGTAATGTCAGGGAATGTCTGAAATTTGGATTAGCTTAAAATACCTAAGACATTTCTATTTCTGAACATGCTGTTTACCTATTATCTCCTAAAGATACTGGGCTTAGGGAATTTTAATTCTGTCTCTATTTTGGAGTTCAAAGTAGGCCACAAGGACTACTAAACAATTGTACCTCAAAGACTTTTTTAAAAAAAATAAAGCTGAAACTGTCAAAAGAGGTGGCAACCAACCAGGCAGAGCATCACATTAGTATTTATCACAGAATCATAGACTATTCTGTGTTGGGAGGAACCCACAAAGATCGTCAAGTCCACCTTCTGGTCCTGCACAGGACAACCCCTAGAATCACACCATGTGCCTGAGAGCATTGTCCAAGCACATGTTGAACTCTGCAAAACTTAGTGCTGTAACCATTTCCTTGTGGAGCCTGTTCCAGTGGTGTTGCTAAACAGAGGAAAAGCAGGCTTGAGCTAAGTTGAAGAGCACCAATACATCAGTCTATTATAGCTACTAGAGAGGTGGAGTGTTTGAATTCCTTTGAAAAAACATAGTTTACTTCTCCTATTCTCCTTCATCACTTTGTGTACTGGGAATTTCCACACCTATGCCTTTGAAAGACTGTGTGTGCCTTTGTTTAGGGGCTGTGCCTTCCTCATTTGAAGACTCCAGCATCAGACTCTTCTTACAATGCAGCTTGGAGAGAAGCTGGATAGGTATTTCCTAATGTCTGGATATTAGAAAAACTTTGCCACTGAAAGGGATTGGAGCAAGCTGCCCAGGGAAGTGTTGGAATTGCCATCTATGGAAGTGTTTAAAAACCCATGTAGCTGTAGCTGTGGTACAAAGGGTTTAGTGGTGGACCTGATGGTGTTAGTGTTAATGGTTGGACTTGATCTTAGAGGTCTTTTCCAAACTTAGTGGCTCTGTGTTTCCCTGAACAGGTTTACCTTTCAGAGCAGAATTACTCAGAAACTCTCTGTACTAAGCTGGATGATAAAGCCATTGGAAACACACATCTGTGGCTTTCCACCTTTCATGCACTGACTTTATCACCAACCTTTTTTTCTCATACTTTCTTGCTGACGCAGGATGACTCAGCAGCTGACTTCTATGCCAGGTCATTATCTCAAACCAAAGGGATCTGAGCCAGCTTGGAGCCACACAAAATGCAGCAGGGTAGAGAAACAGGCTGAGGAAAATACAATTTGGGTTTTGTCCCACTGCTCTTTTTCTCTTGCTCTCACTGTCCCTGCAATTTGGTGTTGGCTTTT
>VZRH01004459.1:608405-669555 GCA_013397555.1 Urocynchramus pylzowi | reverse complement strand
TTTCTCCCTTTCCCTCTAATTTTTTGTTTTTTTTTTTTTTTTTTTTTTTTTTTTTTTCTTTCTTGTTTCCAGTACAAGGCTTTGTTAGAAAACATATTTTACAAATAATTTGAATGTAAGGAACTGTGAGAAAGGAGTCTGGCAGTCAGTGGCTGAAATACACATAGGCATGTGCAGCTGGGGAGAAAGAGGCACAAAGTGTTAAAATATTTGAAAATATTTTAGAGCCTGCATTTTGCTACCTTGCAGCCTGATTTGACTTTGTGATTATTCAACTGCTCATACCCAGAAAACTGACATGTCTGCAATGTTGTTTAAACATATTTCTTTTGACAGAATGGTAATACTAGGGTGAATATGGTAATATTAAGGGCAAATATTAAGGCTGAATACTAGAGAATCTGCTGTAAAGCTGCATGCATAGAGATCATCTCACATTTTCTGGTTTTTAAGTCAGTTATAGCTATCTTAATACAGGTAATTCTGGCAATTGGAATCCAGGTTTTATTCCAGTTATTCAATTAAGCTGAAATTGCTTGTAATGTAGTACCATAATTGTAGGAGAGGCATCGTTGCAAGATGGTAAGTAGGTGAGATACTAATTAAATTCTTCTGAACTTCAATAATTTAATATTCAAAGGAGCTGCTTCTTGCATTGCCTCTGGGGATTACAAGGGAAAAAACCTGAACGAAAATAGCAGCAGCCCCCAAATGATTTTTGCTGGATGAATCTGATTGAAATTTTGGGTTTGTTAGTATTGCTCCAGCATTCTGGATACAAACACAGTGGGTCATATCCGTCTGTGGGTGAATGCTCTGCAGACTTCAGCTAAATCATGTGTGGGTGGTTAAGTACAAAATTTTCCCAAACACTGTTAAACCCAGGGTGACAGTGGTGTTTATATATAATCTTGAAAAGCTGGATTCTTTTATATTCAGGCTTTTGGGAAAAGTAGGTTTCAGCCTAATTTAGGCAGGAATACATCTACCTTTGATTTTCAAAGAACTGTAAGTCACAAACTCTTTTAAATTCTTTTTGAGAATCTCATCTGATAATAAAATGAGAGGTGTGGGAGAGGATGAAATTCATCCATTCTGTAGCATCATGCTGTAGCATATCTCAGTTTGTCTTATCTTTGCTACATCAAGATTTTTGACCAGGTTAGTGCAGTCCTTCCCTCTCCTGAATACATCAAAGCAGATGTGCCACTGCCCTTCTCATTACAGCTCTCAGTAATGATCTAAGCTAGACTGGTCTGGAGATTCCTCCCTAGATGCATATTCTTTCCAAGTCTCTTAATTCAATCTGAATGATGATGATGATAATTTAGGTTATAGCATTACCCAGGGGCTCTGATAGCAGTGCAGGGCCCCATTGTCCTAAGTATCATATAGACAAAGAAAAGCTTTAATGTTGTGATACCACAGAGCTGCCTGGGCAAAAACCAATGCAAATGAGAAAAAAAATAATAGGAATTCCTGCATATATTCAAATCCTATTTAATAATCTATCTATTACAATCAAATTATATTTACTTTTAAACTAGTGTATAATTCCTTTGTAATTTCTTTAGCTAGTGATGTTCATATCTCAAGGCTGAATTATAGACCAGTGCTATCTTGTTACATTTATTGGCTTTTTCCCGTTAGCACTGCACAAATGCTTTGCACCTCACTGAGTGAGAAACATATGGACAAGTGTACACATTTTGGGGAAAAAAACAAACAGCCTTGATGTTAAAGAAAAAGGGTTCTGAGAATAGAGTCAGTAAGAATCTGCCATAATTGCACAATGTAGAAATTAACTCCCTCCAGCTAGCATAACACCATTTGCTTACTGTGTTAATCAAATAATGTCCTTGATTTATTTCTACACGTGTTTTTAACTGAGTTGATGAGCGTTACTATACTTTCAATTAGATGGGTTTTTCAACATAATTTACATCATAATGGTTAGTGTAAATGAGTTTTCTTAATTATGGTAGGGTGAATGCTTTATGAAGAGGCTTGAGATGTAATATAACAAGTTTTGGCACATCCTTTTGAGGACCCTTTGTTTTTAGGGACACTCATCTCCACCTCTCTTCTCACAAACTCTTTCTGTTGGCCTGCTGGGTATGATATTGAAGACCTATGATGGGTAGACTGTCAAATCCAAATTCTCCATAATTTTATTGGAGTATTGTAATTTTATTTGGTAATGGGTTTAGTACTCTGTTGTTCCACACCTTCTAAAAGTGCTGGTGGAGGGCATCATGGTGTACTATAATTCTGTTCTCTGGCAGTGTCTTGGGGGCTGCAGTGGCATTTGAACCTGTAATAAGATCTTATCAAAAAGAAATAACTTGAAAATTTGGTAAGCAAACACAAGAACCATTAGGGCAACACTTTATGGAATATTGAGATGCTGATTTGTAAAAAAGTCCTTATACTCTGGAAATACTTTCTCTTCTCCCAGAACTGCCTGTTTTCTCAAGCTGGTAGTGTCTTATCCAGCTCCCCTTTCCCTCTAAGACATGTGGTCTGAATGACTGCTTTGACATCTCTGTGATTGTAGGGGAAGAGATTCATTTGCTGAGGGGCACAGTGGCTGCCCAAGGCAGCTGCATCTCCAGCACTCTGGGGCAAGAATGATCTCTCACCTGAGGAGAAGTTAAAAAGATGGAGAAGACAGGAAATAATGGTTTTAACACTTTTAGTCCCATCCCAAACTTAGCCTTTCTGTGTACTGCATCTACCCTGCGGCTCGTACTTCCTACTCTTTTTGCAAACAAAGATGGAGAAAATGGTCAGGCCATTGGACAAGGGTGTTTTGCACTGCTAACATTGCTCACAGACTAATTAATGTAGGGGCAGTGCTAGATCCTGGGCGTTCCTACTCCAGTGCCATTTGTTTTTCTGAACTGTTGAGGCCACGGAGTAGGAATCTAGCACCCAGTTGTCCTCATTGTTTATGATACATCTGTGCCCACCATTCCTTTGCAGATTTGGGAGAGTTGCAGGAGCAGTTCTAACCACTTTCTTCAGAGCTCCCAAAATTGTATGTGTGCTTCAGGGACAAAATCAGATCCTAGGAGCTAAGAACTGTATCTGCTTGGTACAGTCTGCTTTCCAGAGATATGGGAAATATAAGCAGTTGGTATAATTTTACTCAAAACTTTTATGTTACTCTCTTACAAATAGTATTAATTAGGTAGAATTAGATGGCTGATGGGTAGTTAATGAAAATGTGAAGTGCCACAGCTGTTCCTTTTAGAGAACTGGATGACAGGAAATATTTATCTGTCTTTTCAATAACTCTAGGGATGATCTTGGGAATCACACTTCAGAAAATCTGTGCCAGGTACTTTTAATGAGATAAACGTAATGGGATTGTAACAAACAGGAATAGTTTCTCTAAAGGAAAAATTGATTTCTTTTAGCTTAATGGAATCTCTGAGAGTGTCAGTAAATTAGTAGTAAGTGGAAAAAAGGCTCAAGTAATTTATTTGTACTTTCTAAATAACTTTCACGAAGTCCCATCCCTCTAACATGCTAAGGAAAGGAAATACTTCCGAAAATAAAATACCAGGGAAAGTTAGAGTACCAGTGAGCACAACAACTGAGAGAAATAAATGGATCACCTGCAGTATGGCAGAAGGCTTATGGGTAAGGTTATCCCAAGACAGCCTGCACCAGGGAAAGTCTAAGCACATTTTGAAATCTTTCCTAGACAGTGGTATAGCAATATAAATATGATTATTAGCTAGATAGACACAGGGAAGTTTGCAGATGAGATACCATTATTTTGGGCAGTGGAAAGAAGATAAAGCTGCATAACATTTCAGGTGAATTAAACAGAACTGGAAGAATAGTCAGATGATAAAATGCAATTCTGTAAAATATACATATCTACAGTGGAGAGGGAAATAGAAATGACTCATAAATACTTAACTGATTGAACGTTCTAGGAATGACTTACAGCTTTGTAGCCAAATCTTTAAGTGACTGAATTCACTAAGAAGAATTTTTACAAATGAATGGCAAAATTCAAGAGCTGAAATATTGAAAACATTTTCATGACATAAGAAGCTCTATTGCATAAAGCTTTTAGAAATTTAAAAGAAGAAAAGGAAACATGGCTTGCAATGGGAAAAGAAAAATATCTTATAAACAAAATACTGTGTTAGGCCATGATGATAATTTTTGCCCCCTTTGATTTTCTTCCCCTTTTTACCATTTTCAATAAAATCTGAAAGGGATCAGTAGCTGAAGAAAAAGTCCTATGACTTCCATAAAAAGAGGTAACCCAATAGAGGAAAGATACAGAATTAACTCATCTGGTATAAATACCAGTGAACTAATATAGATTAAGTATTATAATTAAGAGATGGGGGAGTGAGAGAGAAAGAGCAAATGTAAAATTTTGCTGCAGCAGAAACTTCTGTTGGAACCAACACCTTATAAGCCATCAGCATTTAACAATACAGCTCAGAGCCATAGGAGGGGAGGTCTTGTTGATTCTACACTCATGGGTCTGTTTCTTTAGAATCTGGAAATATTAATGAGCAAACATGAAAAATCAGGACCTTTTAGATAGAAGATTAAAAAGCCAGAACATATGGATCATATGACACTGTGCAGATGGATAGGAAATTATAAATTACTAAGGTTCTCAGTGAAGCTGTAGAGCACAATGCTTGTTGCTGTCCCATAGATCTCACCCTGACAAAGCGGGTCAGTGTTTAGTAGAACATAATAACCTCTCATACATAACCTTTTCAAGGCTGAACAGATTGGATGCTCCAGAAATCTGCTAGCTCAAGGGTAATTTCTGGAACCTGCAAAAGAGAAGAAAAAAAAAGAAACCAGCTGCAATGTATGAAATTCCTTCCTAAGAGGTGAACTAACACACTGTGAGTTATTACAAAATAATAAAGACTTTCATTTGTTTTATTTTTCATTCCTGGACTCAAAGATCTCATGGCAAGTGAAACTGTGAGAATAAGTTACACTGTAAAAAGATTCCACTGCTACTTTATGGTATGTTTTTATACCAGATATACATGCTCATTGGACACATAATCAAAATAAAGTGATATGGCGTGTATCACTTGAAACTTCATTTGTGAACTTTATGATGTATTTTTATCATATTCTATGTTTATCACACTCTTACCTTTAACAGTTTTCTAACAAATAGATCGTTGCATTTGGAGAAGGAATTGCATTTGGAACATTTCTGTTACCTTTCTGCATCATTGACTGATGAGATCAAGTATTGAGGGAAACAAAACATATTTTAGTGAAATTAGTCTGGTTTTCTACTAATTTCATTTACAAAAGCTGTTGATAGTCTCTTTTTCAAGTTCAGTCTAAACTTCAAAACCCCATGTAAATGAAGGACAAATTTTTGGGTGTCACCTTAGAGACTATACAAATTTATGCACAACTTCACTTGCTCCTGAGTTACTACTGTAGACCAAATTAAATAGTAAGGTTTCTCCTATTGGTTTAGTCTCAAGAAAGGCAACCAAGCAAAAAAGCTGATCCTACAAGGTGATGATACCTTCTTGTGCATTTTGCTGCACAGCTAGATGCCTGTTCTAGAAGGAGACTGATGAAATTAGTAAACATTTAGTGATCTTTCTGAAATGTTTAAGGAATTGTATAACATTTAAATACAGAGAAGAACTTACTTCTTTTTCTCAGTTTTAAGCAACAAAACTATACTTTTTAATGCAAAAAATAGAAAATCAGTGGTGCATATTTATTGTCAGAAACAGTAGCTAAAACTAAGAATCTAAACATGGGGTGTTTAGCATGAGTACAGATGGTGATGTTTTGAATAGCAAATTTGCTACAAAAAGATATTTCAGTCATACCTTAAAACTTTCAAATGGAAGTCAACAAATAATTTCATCTGACTGAAGAAGAAAAAATATCAGAAATGGCAGTGTTTTTATTGACATTTTTAATGTATAATTTGTTTCAAAAAAGTCAAAACATTTTATTTAATAGCTGCAAAATTATTTAGGACTCAACATTTTAAACTGGAATTCCAAAATGGAACAAAATATCCAAAAGCAAATGTAGGAAAATAAGTAATTCTCCCTCTTCCAGACAAAAACTTCTGTATTGGATTGAACAAAATATTTCAGGTCTAGCTGACCTGATTTCTGTTTTTGTTCTTGAGTTATTGAGTGAATAATCCATTATCTGCACAGTTTATGGAGAATATGAAACAAAATATGCACAGACTTTCTCAGAACATATGCTGCAGTCCTTTTAGTTTTGAATCTTTCTTTTGATTTATGAAGATAAAGAATAAAAGTTACCTTCACACCTTAACTACAGACAATTTCCACATGGAGGGCTGTGAATTCTAGAACCGGAAATTCTTTCAGGGTCTGCAGTGAATCATCTGTGTCTGACTTTGGCAAAATATGAAGTTGTACTTCATATATACTGCATTCCCATTCTGCTCTTGGCAGAATTATGTTGGGTTATTTGATAAATGTTCATGAGAGACCCCCTGCAAGAAAAACATGTGACTCACTTTTCTTGTCACTATGTTTAAACTTGGTTTTGGAAATGTTTTGTGTTCCCCATCTATGAGGATTTTTAGGGATAAGTTCAGCATGTGTCCTTCCAGGACCATAGTCCAAGGACTGAAGATAATTTGGCTTGGAAGGGGGAGAGAAGTACCATTTCTGTCTTTCTGCAAGTTCAGGGTGAGTGGAACAAGTCTCTTGCCTTCAATATCCACATAAATAATTGTATATAATATATATAATTAACTGCTTATTTGGGAGTGCAGTTGCATATCTGTCTATCTATCTATCTATCTATCTATCTATCTATCTATCTATCTATCTATACAGCTTTAAATTTTTTTGTCTCATATTTTCAGTCTTAAGTTTTGCAGCTGAGGTGTGTGGTGTACTGCCAGCCAGCTCTGAGGTCAGGGTGATGTGCATTCAGGCAGTGGGAAAGCTCTGTAAAAGTCCCTAATGGATATCACATATGGTGTACTCCACTGTAGCTGGAATCCAAACCCTGGAATTACCAATTCATGGGTCTGTGCACCTCTGCTGTACTGCAGACACAATGGCTGCAGTCCAGCCCTCACCACCCCCACTCACCCCTCAGTATATGAAAAAAACAAGGTTTGATCAGCTCTAAAAGACTTTCTCAGGTCCTGTCTTCTGTCAACAGTTCTACCTACAGCACTGTAGATATTAAGGCTTCCTATATTTAGAGCCAAGGGAAATGACAAAACTTCAATTTTTGCAATTATAACATACTGTGTAGTTAATTAGAGAGGATGCAGAGATGGTTCTCTGACAAGTATCTTATAAAATGTCATTCATAACTATTTGCCTGAGTCATCTTTCATAGACTTTACCTTTCTAAATGTGGGTTTGGTTTGTTTGTTTGTTTTTCAATCCCATAGAATAGTACATTCCTGATAACAGTTGTACATTCCTGATCTTCATGACTTTTTGAATTAATGGCAGTAAGGGAAAGATCAAGAATCAGACAGGCAAAATATAACTCTTGTCAAGTGCAAGAGAGTAATTTTAAAATATGTAAGAAAAAAAAAATTAAAAAGATGGTCAAATAACAAGTGATGAAAGCAGCAAACCCCAAAGCATTTAATATTATACTTTGCTGTAACTGTGTGCATCCATGGCTGTCATGGGGCATATCTATATTTTGGCAGAAGTCCTGATTAAGTCAGTGGGGATTTCAGCCTAAAAGCCATGTTATTGTTCATTACTTGGAATATTGTCAAAATTGCATAAACAGTGTTCCTTTTTAATTAGGCACCTGGTATGAAATAGAGTTTCAAAGGGAATTGTACTGATGTGTTTTAGATGAAAAAGCTTTTATTGCACAGTTGTATATTTTCTTTAGCTGCCTTTCATTTTGTAGAGATAAGAGGCAAAAAAGGTTTAAAATTGGGTTGTCCTTATGGAAATGCTATGGAGGATTACACTTAAGGGTCTATTTTAAGATTTATTGTATATGAATGATTTGGGGAAAGTATGAAGCACTTAAAAGTGTTTCAGCTGGGACTTCTTAAGCATTATTCTCAAGTGTTATGTACATGACATTGCATATACCTTCTAATGTTTCCTAATTTTCAGATGAATGTGCAATTTGATTCCCAGCTTTCAGACAGAAATCCCTTCATCTGTTCAAAGCTTTCTATCTTTTCTAGTTTCCTTAGGAAGGCTGAAAACCTGTTGTCAGTTATATTTATATATGTGTGAATCTGTGTGTATATGGATTACATAATATGTTTGCAAAGTTTAAAAATCTTATTTGAAAAAAATAATCATGAAATCATAGAATCATATGAGTTGAATGACACTTTTAAGATCAGCAAGTCCCACCATAAACCTAACACTGGGGCTATATATGTTTCTTAGCTGCAGCCTTTTAAAATAATCCATTTTTCTCCTCATGACAATGCAGTATGTGCTTCTTTTAGCTAAAACAGCCAAGTTTCTTCTGAGAGATGTTTAAAAACATATTTTAGCATGGTAAAGGGGTAACATGGGTAATGGGTAATACAAGATACAGAGTGGGGAGAAATCTATAAAAAAGTAAATTCAGAGTAGATATAATAAAGAGAACCTGGAGCAAATGAGGAATTTATAAGAAACCCTAGGGAGACTATAAATAAATTGTTGTGAAAATGAAAGAAGAGATGAGGCAAACAAATGAGAAAACCAGACAAAATAAAAAAGTTTCATTGTAACGATTTCATGCTACTGGTTTTACTTCTGTCCTTCTTTGCATCAAAACCTTTATCTCATTAGTTCAACTCACTGAATTTAGAGGTCTTTTTTCAATCTTAATGATTCTATGATCTGGTTTAGTTTTGATTTCAAGACCTAAATTGGAAAAAGTGTAACTTTTGAAAAATCATCTTAAATTGTATGATGCAAAAAGGAAGTTAATTGTAAACTTCCAGCTGAAACACAGCCTCACAGTTTTCCTTTCTTTTGGGATGTTATCTTAAATGGTATTTCATGCAGTAGAATCATGAGGTCATGGCTTATCAGTGAGTTACACTCATGTGTGCCACTGACGTAGAATTAGAGCTTCTGGTTTCAGGTGGTACAAGGGAGGGTCACGCCCTTATTTCCACAAACAATACTAATTGATTAATAAATATCAAAAATGTTAAGGACCTGTCATATCTCTGAATGTTGTGTTGTGTTGTTGCCATCAATAAATTACATAGATTCCAGGATGTGGTGAAAGACCATATAGTTTGCTCTCTGTATCAGCTTGCAAGGAATATCCTTCTTCAATTGGATACCTGCAACCTTCTTATTCAACCAGCAGAGTCCCAAAGCTCTTGCACAGGCATTTATTTCAAACTTACACTGGCCCTTGGACTCTTTTCATCTATGACGGATTTTTGCGGTACCTTTTTCATGGGCGTTAGTCCCTGTTTTATTTTTGCAGATTGAGTATTCTAGGTTAAATTTATTGAGGAAATCAAAGTTACCAAGAGATGCTCTAGATTACATGAGCAAAATAGTGTGAAGAACAGTCCCCATATTAGAAGTATCAGTTCAAGTAATAATAAATATATTGAATAATTAAATTGATTTGTTGTGCATAATATCACCTTAGTATACTATAACTACAGCTTTTCCAAGAAATTCACCAGGAATAATACTCTAACAGAGTATGTTCAGAAGATTTCGGTTGCTCACTGTAGAAGTGAATTAGATTAAACCAGAATGAAAACACTCTCATAAATGCTAAGTTAGCTATATCTAGATGCATAAATTTATGGACATTTAATGGGACCATAAAACAGAATTTAAATTTCCTGGTTAACTACTGTTGGTGATTAAAATTAATATGCTATATATTAGCTAAGCACAACACTTGATATTAAGAATATTTTAGAAATAAATTTTAAAGTTATTTGATCTTGCAACACTCTTCTGTAGTAGCTAAGTCTAATTGCATCACTCTGCTGGAGGATAGGAAAATAGGAAATAGGAGCCTGGAACAAACATAGAGAGATCTTAAGTGATTGGTTGATGCTCAAGGTGAAAACAGGTTAAAGAACAGAGCTGCAAAAGATCTCAACCACCCTCTGGCAGGCCATTGCACTTCATACAGGGGGCCAGACAAATAGTGCACAGATTTGAAAGTAGCACCATACAGAAGTTATCCTCCAACACAATCATACTAGAATAATGACTGTAACTTTCGATTTGGGTAAATCCATTCTCCCCCTTTGAGAGCAGAGGGTGAGTTGAGCACATTAAAAAGCTCATTGATTAGATGTCTCTGAGACACACACTGCTGGGTTATACACAAACCTCAGCAAAAGATTTGTCTCTATTGGAACAGCTGAGTTTAAAAAATGGTATTTCAAATAGGGATGTTTATTATGAAGAGCATATTCGCAATTCTAGTGTTGTTGTATGTTGTAAATTAAGTATTAAACCCAAACTTTTTTCAGCCTTTTCTGTTTCCCCTAGAAAGAACTACTGATGCAGCATATCCAGATTAGGATCGATTAACAATTCTGTGAATTTTGCCTAGCAGCTGTAATCGTTGGTTGCCTTAGCAACTTGGTAGATTAAATCATAAGCTAAAAATCCAGGGGGTTCAATTAAAAATTCTTGTTGAAATTCAAATTCTTTTGAGGGTGAAATGACCAATGATTCAATACACACTTGAGAATTCTCAAGGTTTTCTCCTTTCTCTTTAGTGTAATTTATTAGAAATTAAATATAAATCTAAGATATTGCTTGGGAAATATTTACCTATTCCTATTTATTATTGGTGCTAGTGAACTAGGAATAATGAAGCTTTGGGGTTTTGTTACATATCAAAGCACAGGCTAAACCTCATGTTACTCAAAGAATAATCTGAGAATAATATTCTCTAGGCTATTTTTCTTGTAGTTAGTACTAGGCAGAATTTATGCTAGCATTGGTCCTACACATAATTTAAGAAGCAGGGAAGGAATTTAATTCTGCATTGTGCTCCTAAAGGACTTTGATTTGTTGAATGCTGAAACTACCCAATGTCCAGTTTGCGGCTGCAGAGTAGGGCCAGGGTGATCTGTTCTGTTCTTCCCATCCAGTTTGGATGTTTTCGTATTTCTTGGGTAAACAGGGCCTATTCACCTTCTTTTGACCATACTGATCTTTCTGCTACTGATTTCTTATAACTGTGCTGTCTTTTACCTCTTGTAGCTGTTTTTCTATCACCCTGATGATTTGAGTAGATGCACTTTTCCCACAATGCTCTTGAGGGAAGTCTCATTTTGAAAGGATGAGAAAATTGGGGGTTTTCAGCCTGGAGAAGAAAAGATCATATTGGGGCCTTTCAGTTCCTGAAGGGAGCCTACAAAAAAGCTAGAGAACAATCTTTTACACAGGCATAGAGTGGTAGGACAATGGCCTGTGACTTTAAATTGAAAGAAAGTAGGTTTAGATTAGCTATAAACCAGAAATTCTTTACTGTGAGGGTGGTGAGGTACTGGCACATGCTGCCCAGAGAAGTTGTGGACATCCCATCCCTGGTAGTGTTCAGTGCCAGGCTGGATGGGACTTTAAGCAACCTGGTCTAGTGGAAGGTGTCCCTGCCTATGGCAGCAGGGCTGCAACCAGATGCTCTTTATGGTCCTTTCAACCTAAATTATTCTAGGCTTCTATGATTTATTGTGTGTCAGTCTTTCTCAGAAAAGTCTTTGTCATCCAGGTATTCTGATATGGTGTCAAAAACTTAAACACCAAACACCATGTGGATGCTAACATCTCTTGACTGCTCTTGACTTTTGTTCTCCCCCTTGCACAAAAGGAGCTAGAAATTATTACTGCTTTCTATCTTTACTTGTCCTAATGAAAAGTTTTCTTCTCTACTTATCTTCCTTTGCTTTGTTGTGAGTCTCAGCAAGGACAGACTCTGTGTGCAGCCACTAAATATATTCCACCACACCCAAGGGTATTTAGAAAACATTTTAGGCAATGTTTTGTATTTTCTTTCATCTTCCTTAAAGAGTTGGCACTTCTTTTTCCTCAATCTATAGAGCTGATATGCTTTGTGGACAAAGAAGAAACAATAAAGATGAGAGGAAAGAAGGTGGTTCTTTTGAAAGAATTAATTAAGCAACATAAGTAAACAGAAATATGTAGCATAAAAGAAACATGAATATTCCTGCAGTGTTCCAGACACAGAGAGAAAACCAGTGTTGACCATTCAGTGTGGTAACAGAAGAAGCCAACCCTTTCATTCTCTGTTTAAGTTCTTCTGTTACGTTCTGGGTTTTGGTGCATATCCTATATGTCAGGATATCGGGAAGATACTAAATCTACAGTGAAGATGCTCAGCAGCTATTCTGCAGTTATATCTTAATTGTGATGCTGGTGATTTCATAGATAAAAATGATAGTAATCAGAGAAAGGAAAGTTGATATAAAATTTAATATATTGTGTAGATAAGCGACCAACACTTGACAGCTGAAAATAAAGACAAATCTGAACTCCTTTAGACCCTTCGTCAGCAAGAAATCTGCAGTTATATTTTATTCTACAAAAATTACCCCTTGAAACCTTTTTAATAATTCCACCAGTTATAACAAATTATGTTGAATTACAGAGTAGGCCTAAAGCATGATCCTAGAAGCCTCCAAATTCTGAATCTAGTTTAGGACATAAAAGTGTAGCTCTGGGAGAAAAAAAAAATAGGGTAAAGTATAGGAATTAAAGCATAGTAAGATAAAAAAGAAGCTTGTGACTAGAAGATAGTTCTTTCACATGTGCTAAGTAATCCTCTTAATTATTTTTTTTTTTTCATGCTAAAACCTTTTTCTATGTTTTGGCTGTGTGAGAGGAACTTTTTGATCATTAAAAGCTAATTAATGAGGTTCAGTAAAAATTAAAGGTTCTGCTACCTCTTTCTCTGGAAAGTACTTCCTGGCTTTTCTGTGTCAGTTTTATAATCAGCATGTCCTTGCAATTTGAGAAACTCATTATTTTTATGCTATTTAATGTTGATGATGGATTTTGCAATCCCAGAATGGGAATCTTGTGCAGAAGTGTCCCCAATAGCTGCTATGAAACCTGGCTTTGCTAAGTTTTTCTGCTGGTGTTGGTGAGAAATCTGTTCTGTTGCTGTGTTATTTACAAAGCTGTTCTGCAGTTCTGCACCATTCTGAAATGACAGAATTCTTTTGTTTTAAAATCTTCATTCTGGAATCGCAAGTGTAAAACTCGTACTGGCTTCATTTATGCTCTACATTTCTTTCTTAATTTCAATTAGTAATTTAAAATTAATCAACTGGGAGTAGTCCAGAGGGAAATTTTTGTGATGAATGAATGAATCTCTCTTGGTTTATTTATCCTAAAATAAGAAAGGCTAAAGGGAAAAGGGGGAGAGGGTTTAGAAATAATTTTGTATATATTCTTGGACATTTAAACAAATTACTATGCATTTATGCATTCTGTCTTTCAGATGTAATTAATACTATAAAGTTTTACCTTTCTTTAATTCTGTTGACCCATAAGGCATTTCAGTCTGCACACTTTCAAAGGCTCAGTAGGGATCAGCATTAGCATTGTCTTCTGATTTGATGAAACAAAGGCACAGAGTGGGGAAGGGAATGGCTCAGAGTTGCACAATTTCACGGCTGAGCCAGCAGATCAACCCAGTTTCCTAAGTCTCTTTCATGCCTTAGCAATTCTATCCCATCACTAATAAGCAGTATTGTGCATATTAGATCTTTTTGTTCCAAACTAAACTGTTTGCAACACATCAGAGATGCTTTAATAGGACAGCAGGATTTCAGACATGATGGATGAGTGCTGAAGGAGCTGCGTTGTGGGAGCTTAGCTGTCCTAGCAACGGGGATCACATATTGTCAGAGAGCCTGGTTCAGAACTTTGGGTAGCTTGCAAGGCAGATATTTCTGAAACACATCTACAAAGGGAGGGGACCGTAAGTATCATTTAGTTCCAAGCCCCTGCCATGGACAAGGACACCTTCCACATACATGTTGGTCAGAGCCCCATCCAAGCTGGCCTTGACCTTGCAGGGATGGGATATCTGCATCTTGTCTGGACAACAAATGTAGATCTCAAAAAGAAAAAAAAAAAAAAAAATCAAAAGATTCATTGTGTACTGACACCAGCAAGGGAGGCATGTGATGCATTGTAATATTAAATATTTTCTGCTGTGCATGAGGATTTAAATGAGGGTGGTCTTAGCAGATTGATGAAATACCCAACTCTTCAGCTTCCCTAGAGAAGTGATGGTTATCCAAATTATAACAAAATACATGGTTAGCTGTGGTAGAACCAAGTAGTTTTTCATTTGTGTGCTATTCTGCGAACTCATAAAAAACCCTCTAAGCCAAGAAGCCATAATTTAAAAACTTGCACCGTAAGATCCATTGGCCAGGCCCTAGTCAGGAGATGTGCTGATGGAGAGAGATTGCTCTTTAAGACAGCTCTCAATGAGGAAGTGTTAGGAGGAGAGGAGAATGGGCTTGAGTCATGCTGTGGACTTTAACAGATTGCTTCCCAACTGCCTACCCCAAGCAGAGCACTTGCTGGCATGTAGCATGTACTGAAGATGGATATGTACCACGCTGCCTGGCAGGCAGACAAGCAAATAATTGTATCAGCAAGCCAGAAGCGTGATTTTGATCTCTAAAGCAGGGAGGTAAATGAGGAAATAATTTTAGTTTTTATCTAGGCTGACCTTAAAGATTAGTTCAGTAAATTTTCTCCGTTTTCTATATCCTGTCTGGCTACAGGTTTTTGGATACAAATTAAGGACTCAGAAACTCTTTCATTGAGATTACTGTGACAGAGAAAAAATGTTTGGATTTGGAGGCTTGCTTTCAGTTCCCTTCACAGAATTGGGATCAGATTGACACATTTTTTCCTGTCAAATTTCTCTCTGATTTCTGCAGTTAATACATAATTTTTATTATGCATTAATGCATAATAAATTCCTGTCTTTTGCATATTTGAGATCAAGTTTTCATCTAAGTACTAAGATCAGTACTAATAAAGCGCAATGGCATCCAACTTAACTATTCAATTGCCTTTTTTAGATACTTTTATTGAAAAATATAAGGCATTAAAATAACATAAATCAATGCTAATAGCCTTCACTAAGATATATTGAATATATCCTTTGAGGTTTAACATCATGAAGTCTTAACACAGCAGAAAAATTCAGTCTGAAGTCTTGATTCTGCACTAACTGTACTTATTCAGAGTCCATGTGTGAAATGAATGCTAATATTGGAAATATGTTTGGTATTGGCATGTTTTACAATGCCTTTCTTGCAGCTTGCAAGAGAAAGCTCTGCAGGCATTATTCAGCTTAGCAGGGAAAAAAAATAGTCTTATGAAATTTTAAAGTGATACATTTTGTGATGGTGGAGTAGTCTGCCAGCACATTAATCTTTCCAAGGGTTATCTCTCCCTGGTGGAAAACACGTAATAAGGTGCCACTCTTTTAAATCTCCTCGAACTGTATGGACAGGAAGGATGGTGAATGTGTATATCACCAGGTTTCTGTACAACTTCAATTCCTAAATATTGTGACAAAAGACAAACTTTAAATGAGGCTACACTGGGTATTGTCAATAGTCATCTTCAAATATGCAATTACACTTGCAGCCACTTGAGATTCTGGTGAAGAAATCAAATATACTATCTGAAAAAAAACTGGGGGCAAGACTTGCTTAGCAGTAAGCAGTCTTGCTTAAGAGTAGGACGGTTAAGCAATAAGGGAGGTTTATGCTGATAGTCCTATGTAAGACAAGGATTTTTTCTTCAATAGTTACTGAAAAGTCCAGCAGAATTCCAAAGACTGCACAGCCACAGACATGAATGTATACACTGATTTTTAAAAAACATATTTGCATATATTTAAAGTATACTGGGATGATCTTACGCTTAACTCAACTGATCATCTGTGTCTGTGGAACACAAAGCCAGCTGTTTCCAACCTGTTGTTTTAGAAAAAAAAACTTTTGGAAGTAAGAGCCAAGCAAAATATACTCAGATCTCTTTAAATGTCACCAATATTAAGTGTTCTGCGTGTTACTTTTAACTGTCATCATTACTTGCATAGAAGGGATATAATTACATATTCCTGACTGCCAACTCATGAAAAAACCACAAGAGAGCATTTTCTGCTCAGCAGTATAGGATGCTTACAAATATTATTTCAAGGTGTGACTTCCCTGGTTTTTGGACTAAAAGGGAGCTATCTCACTTTTATCAAGTCCAAGCTTGATATCACGGGTCGAATGATAGTAGAAAAAAGTAAGAATGATGTGTTGCTGTATTTGTGATGGTTAGTCCAAGAACACGTGAGCAGTGACAAAACACTTTCAGAAATCCCAAGAACTCTGCACTGGCAGGAGACAGGGCTTGAAGTGACACTTGCAGGTGCTGATGGATTTTTAGGGATGATGCAGCCCACATCAGGTCCCAGTCTGGCAATCAGGAAGGACATTCTACAGGGTGCAGCATCTGGAAGGAGTTGAACTGCTTTGAAGCAAAACACGATTTGATTATCCAGGGAGAAACAGCACCTGAAAGAATCTTGGTCTGGGAGTAAATTGTGTAATTTATCACAGCTAATGGCTTTGCAAACATTTCTGAAAATTATTTTGCAGCTATAGCTTAAAATCTCCGTCTGTACTATATAAGGCTGAGATGTTTTGAATAGCTGTAAAGATACCCAGGCACAGACTAATTTGAGCCAAATAGGAGCTATTCTGGCTTCTCCTTTGGAAAACAAAACACACAACAGAAAAAAAGTAGCAGCTCTCTCATCATGGCAATTTTCCCAGTACCATCCATGAGTGTCATCTCTGCCATAGTGCTTGAACAGCACTGCGGGAGATACTGACCTTCCCAAATAATTATGATTTTTTGCAGAAGGGAGTGATCCAGAATTGTGCCTGTGGCGAGGCCTGTATAACACACTAAACTGGCATTGCTTACTTTGGAAGTGGTGCCAAACTGCTGGTCAAACTAACTTCTTTTCCTACACTGTGCTGGATCTATTTCTCTGCCTGTGTCTGTGGGATTCAGCAGCTGACCAGGCATATTACTAGAAAAAACTTTATAATCAGAACATTTTAAAAAATTAGTATTTCTTTAGCAAGTGTGTAAATTTATTTAAACGTATAATTTATTCCTGGCTGTTTTAGGTTTCTTACCACATCTTCTCCTATATTCCTAGCATTTCCTTTTGAGGGAAGAAAAGGAAAATACTCTATTGCAGTCAATAAATAAAATGTACTATCAAAGCAAAGGAATGTCCCCTCATCTATCCTTTTTGGATTATTTCTTTGTGTCATGGTGAAGAAATTTTAAAGATAGACTCTGTGATTCCTGAGTCATAGACATAAAACATTCTCTCATGAACTGAAAACCTCTGAGGTAGAATGAGATACTTAAAAAGTGCTTGAAGAGTGACAGATCTTTAATGAATTATGAATACGGTATTGACCTTTTTTTCTTTAACAACTTAGTTGGTAGATGTTTTGTTGCACTTCAAAAAGTTGCCTAATTTTTACTTTACAAATTATTTCTCAAGTCATACAGGATGGAAGTACAGGCAAAAAAATTTAGGAAAAAAAAAAAAAAGCCAGGTAACTTTCTTGAGCTCTTGTGAGGGGTCTTTGCTTGAGTGAGTCAAAGAATAGAGGTAATGCGGTGTTGGGAGGAGAGGAATCCAATGAAGTTCAACAAAGGCAAGTGCAGAGCTGCTCTTGGGTAGGAAAAATAACATGAAACAGTACTGGTTATCTGCTGGCAAGCAGCTCTTCAGAGAAGGACCTGGGGACAACAAGCTGTCCAGGAGCCAGCAGTGTGGCCTAGGGGTCAAGAAGGACAATGGTGTCCTGGTGTGCATTGGGAAGAGCATTCCCAGCAGGTCACATGAGATGATCCTGCCTCTCTAGTCAGCCCTGGTGAGGCCACACCTGGAGTGCTGTGTCCAGTTCTGGGCTCCTCAGGACAAGGCAAAATGCAGCAGAGGGCTATGGAGGTACCAAGGGGACTGGAGCATCTCTTCTGTTAGGAAAAACGGAGGGAGCTGGGCTTGTTTAGCCTGGAGAAGAGATGACTAAGAATTGATCTCATCAATGCACATTAATATCTCAAGGGCAGGTGTCAAGAGGATGGGGCCAGGCTATTTTCAGTGGTGCCCAGCAACAGACATAAACTGAAATGCAGAAAGTTCCATCTGAATACAAACAATTTTTTTTTTTACTTTGATGGTGACAAAGCACTGGAAGGCGCTGCACAGAAAAGCTGTGGAATTTCCTCCCCTGGAGATACTCAAAATCATCTTGGACATGATCCTGTTTAGCCTGCTCTAGGTGAGCCTGTTTAGTATTGGAACTAGAGGGCCCTTGCAACCCCAGCCATCCTGTGCTTCTGTGATTTATGGGAGCAATTTGAAAGGAATGACACTGTGTCCAGTTTTTATCAAGCAGAAAGACATTATAAATGAAAAATGAACAAATACATAAGAAGAAGAAGAAGAGAAAGTAAAGAGGGACACTGACAAATTTAGATAGGTAATCAAAGACAAGAGAGCCTGGTCTCTGTACATCTGTAGTAAAGTTTTTTTTTAACATGGAATTTGACAGAGAATTAATACAACTCAACCTATCTGTGTAGAAAGCTCCATATTATATGCTACCCATGACCCTAAAGACAAAAGACTAAAGACAAAGGAAAAACACAGCAATTGAAGGTGGGTGACTGGGGACAGTTGTCCCTGTTACAGCAGTGTCAGGAGCTGTCAGCTCAGGCTGATCAGCAATTTAACATTGAGCATTAAAAATAGTAGAAAATAGTAACAAGCTATAATATTAATTGAAGAGGTGGAGAAGAAAACAAAATCACTGTAGCTTGAGACTGTGCCCAAGGCCAGGCTGGACAAGGACCCTGGTCTAGTGGAAGGTGTCCCTGCCCACTGTAGGGGCTTGGAACAAGATGATCTTTAAGGTCCCTTCCAAACCAAGCCATTCTATGACTCAATTTTTTTTTTTTTTTTCACATTGTGGGTACACAGAAAATGCTTTGGTTTTCACCATTAATCCTTTTTTGAGTGAATGTCAGATAGAGGTTTCCTAAAAAATATATTAAAATTGGAAAATCCAGCCTATGCATCATTCTCAAAGACTACAAAGCATTACTGTTGTGTCTAGAATACAGAACCAACAGCCTCCAGAAAAGTGTGCCTCTTGGAAAATTCAAATATTTTTTGAGCTTTTCTGAAATGATTCAAGTTGTATTCCAGAGTGACCCCTTGTACTGCTGACACTTTATTCAGCAATGCTGTGTGAGAGGTCATGACATCCATCTTGTGCACTAACTTAGAAAATAAAGTGACTCACAACTGCACATCTGACACACCCCAGGCTTTGGCCTCTCTTTCCACTCCTATTGCCCTAGTTATCTTGCCAGACTGTCTGTAAATGTGTCTTGGAGACAAATTGCTGTTACACGTTGGCCTAGCTATTTTATCCTCATTTTCTTCAAATTTTTTTGTCTGAGGATGGGTATATTCACTTCTGAATATTGCCAAATACAAGAATTTGAGAAGTTGATAAAAGTTCTGGCCTTAAATAAATGAGGCTGTTTATTTTATACAAAATTTTAATCACTAAATCACTCACCTAAATAATTATAAATCCATAAATTGCCTAGGCTTCTTGGATGGGCAAACCACTTACATTTCTGATTCCCAAAGCAAAACTGATATTTATTAATCAACCTGTCTGCCTCAAAAATAAACTCCTATAGCTCTCAGAGAGTGGCCTCATATAAATTTTTTTGTAAAAATATGCTCCTCCCTAAGAGATTTGGACCAGGTGTTAGGCAAGCCAGCTGAGCAACTCTGCTCCGTTCCAGTATAATTAGAGTTGTGCACAAAACTGCATTTTTGCTTTTTGAATCTTATAGGTATAATGCTTCAGTTCACATTAAAAATGCAATCTATATTCCCTGTTGTCTCCCCAAAAATGTCCTGTCACCTGTGAGGATTAAAATTTGGCTTTTAAAAAATAATACTAAATGTATGTCTCAACACAGAAATGGAAAATTATTTATTCGTAAAAACCATGTGAGTGGTCATAGGAAAAATGGTGTCATCCAGACTGATACCATGGTCTATGCTCACAGCTCATCAAAGGACAAATTGCTGGTCCTTGCATAGCTTCTCCCCTATGTGTAGGATAAATTACATCAAAGTTCCAGAATCAGTATTTATTCATAAATGAATTTGGGGCTTTTATGGTTGTTGATATTTACTTCCATTGACCTGTGGTACACTTCTACAGTACTTTCACATGTATTAAGAAGCCTAATTAGCTGAAAGATATTAATTTTTGTAGTTTTCTGTAATGTCTTAGTCTTCATGCTTTTTAAAGAAGTTAGATTGGATGAATCAAAGGTGCATGACTTTTGCAGTCTATAGTTTGACCTTTCTTCCCAGCTGTGGAATTATTTGTAGGTTATTTGCTGATGATGACAATAGCTAGATATGTTTTAAATGGCTAAACCTTTAGGTTGTGTATTCAGTTCTATCTGGAGCATGGAAACCTAGTCAGGGCCCTTGTCTGAAGTGAATATTTAATCTTTTTAAAATTCCTGTATAGTTTCAAAAACTCTGAAATCCTCTTAAGCAGAAGAGCTCTACCGTAGTGCAGAAAAGGCTCTACTGCAGGCAAATGAAAAAGTTTTTCATTTGGCAAAACTCCCATTTAAATCAGTGGGAGAAGAGAATTTAACTCAGGAATTATAGGGTTTTGTGTGTTTGAAGTGAAACATCCAGTATAAATTTATCTATCCTATGTACATATCTATCTATTTCTGTAAATTATTACTGGGAAAATTATGGGTCATAGTATAAATCAACTACAAATTTTACCAAAGCTAAATCTATTTTAGGAATATACATAATTTAAAATAATATTATATCATATGACAGTATTTTAGAGTCGTATGTTACTTACAATTATTTTAAAGCCTGCCCTAAAGAATACATAAGTAAAACAGCTATTAAAAATTATATTGAATAACATTTTTACACTCTATCGATTGCTCTAGACTAGAGCCTATCAACACATATAAAGCAGATGGACCAGATGTTTAAATGTAGCTCAGATTATATTATATCAGATTTAACTGCCTCCCTCACACTATGCATAGAAAATCACTGGGGGAAATTACCTTGCTTTCTGAAGGCCAGAGCTCTGTAAGTAGTTTGTAAACAGTATTTTTATCTTGAGCTTCCAAAAGGTAAATACCTTCTTGTAATTTTGGGCCAGTTTCACTTAAGTGACTTTGTTTACATATATTTCAAGCATTGCTTAAAATTGACTTTTTTTTTTTTCTTTTCCAATCTCTGAATTTGCATTTGCAATGTTGCTTGTCTTGCCACTGTGCCATGTTCAGTGCTTGTGTAACTAAAAATGCAGATCTCTCTCAGCAAAGCACATTGCTCATTCCTAAATGTACAGCTGCGGAGGCTGAATCCTAGGCTGTGTGCCCTGTCCTAGAAACAGATGAAATGGGACTTCTAAAGGACTGTCTGGTATTCTGTATCTCTTTGCATGGGCAAAGAGGTATGAGATTTAACATGCAATATATCCATTAACATTTATCCATGATATATTGCTTGGGATGTGCATTGAGCATGCAATCAGAGGATGAGCATGCTTTTCCATGCACATGGCCTGATGAGATCCCATAGGTAGGAATAGATGTGTATTGCTGTGGAGATGTTGTCCTGAGGTACACTGAGGTGATGCATTCATGTAGCACTCAATTTGTGTTGTCATGCTCTGTCCTGAGCTTTGAGGAGGATCTACTGTTCATAATAGATGAGATAATCAAAAGGTGTATTCCTTTAGCCCTCTTCAGACGGAGACCATCTGAGACTGAAAGATTGTGCTGCCTGCTTATCTCATCTTTAAATCACATCAAATTACCCAGTCATTTATGTAATGCATTTGCAATCTACCATCTTTTTGTTGTCTTCCACAGCATTACTGTGGGCAGAGAACCTTCTCTGTAAGTGCTTAGTACTTAATCTGTTATTTTAAAGGAACTAAAAAAGCATAAAGACCTGTTTTGCACTTGAAAGGGTAGGCTTGAAAGTAGGAAGTAGACATGTCAGAGGGCACTTTAACAAAATAATAGCTTTGGCAGTCATATGTGCTTAACTGAGTAAAATGAGTTTGGGAGGGTTAGGCAGGTTAGTGCCAGGCAGGCAGGCAGCTGGGAGCACTCCCCTCAGCATGCATTGCACGGGGGGCTTGGTGTGATACTGATGTGCTCTGGATCAGAGCTGGTGCTCACAATCTCACAGCCTGATTGCTGCCTCTAAGGACAGGACTGGTAGGCTGGGACAGCCAGCAGTATCTGGGAGCCTGAGCTCACTAGGATAAGGCACTGCTCAGAAGTCTGTGCCCTTTTATGACTTTTTCCTTCACTGAACTTTTCAAGACTTTGAATGGCAGAGGGGAAGAAAGTGGAGAGAACAGATTGTTTCTCTTAAGATGAGAGCTCCTCTCCAATGCTAGGAAGGGGATTTTGGCACACTGCTCATTATTTAACTCTCTTGTCTGGAAGCAGAAAGCATTTCAGAGCTCTTGGTTCAGTTCAATGTAGATCTGGTTCCCCTACAGCCACAGAAAAATAACTGGAGTCCTCAGAGATACTTGTTCTGGTGCACCACTGTGTGCAGGGCAGAGATGTGTTGTGCAAGTGTGTGTATATTAAATCTTTTCTGCATTTAGCTGTGGGGAGTGATGGAGAAACAGACTTTCATTCTGCTTAGGTTTTACTACTGGGAGGTCTAGGCATGAAATATGGTGCTCCTTAGGATGCTTGAACAATGAGAAGCAGGGACTTCCTTGCTTTTGTGGTCCTTTGTCTCCTTATGATATTTTCTGTAAGTTCACATGAGTTCATTCTAGCATCTTTGTGGTGTCTTCTGACATGTGACAAGACAACCAATGTACGTGGCTTGGCAAAATTCAATTTGCAGAAAGGTGTGGAAGAATCTTTGATCTTTGATTTGGCAGATCTTTGAGGCTGCTAGATGTATGAATCAAATAAAAGTATTTTCAGTGAGTTGTGCAGAACAGAAGTTTTAAAAATATCTGTTGACTGGGATCCCAAAGGAAAGTTAAATGTAAATGTAATTTAGGCAGCAGTATTGACAGCCCTGGAGAAGGCTGAAATGTTCTGATTTTTTGATGAAAATGAAAGATAAATATTTTGACAATTTCAAGGAACACTTTCTCAATTTTCTGCTGGTTAGAGATCTCAAAAAGTTTCTGTTTTCTTGAAACATTCTGATTAAATTTAAAAACTTCAAAGTGTTTGGAACGATGCTATTTTTTATTCTTGTCCTATAAAACTATTGCCTTTTTTTTTTTTTTTGATTTTTTAAAATCAACTCTAGTCCATCCCTTGTCAAAGTATATCTCACTAGCTGTATGCAGCCTCAATTCTTCCCCTGGTTTTTCAAGTGCTAAAATCCTCTGCAATGAAAAATTTCCCTCCCCCACCATCATTGTCCTATCAACTGGGCTTTGCACTCATATGGAATTGATTAAGAAAATGTCATGTGACTAATTTTCTCTTATCCTTTTTTTCACATAGAATTAATTAATTAACTGAAGCAGGTTAGACTAGTAATTATTTATTTTAGATTGTAGTGTTTCCTATATTTTTTTCTGCTTCTGAATATCTTGTAGGTTTTAGCAGAATAACTCCTTGTCCTTAACTTCATATTTCCCTATAGTTCCTTTATGTTTTGATCAAAATGGACATCTTATATGAAATTGCTGAAATGGACCTTTTCACGTCTCACATTGCAAAGAAGCATTTGTGTAATCAGGTTTGATGTGGACTCTCACAGACCTTTCAGCAGAATTCTGTATGATTCTGTATCAACCAGTGAGGGAGTAGATGTTCTTCTTTCTACAATGTCTTCTCTCACAATAATTCACATTTGTTAAAACTTCTATCTTTAGACTGTTCCAGTGTGGTAGAGCATAATTCTTTTAATTTTAAGAGTGAGCAGCTGGCTTGCAAAGAGTAAATAATCTCATGCAGAAGAATTTTAGCAGAACTAAGGGAGAAAACCTGGTTCTTGGTCTTCTGTGGTTTGGACTCTCTTCTCTTTGCTTTGCTTGGGCAACAGAAATGTGGTGAGTCAGTTCCAAAAACAAGAAGATCTCTTCCTTGTCTCTGACTCTAGGAAGCAAGAATTGCAGACAGTCCTGGATAAAGACTTATTATCTACCCCTCATACTTAATAGTAGAACATCTTATATTTGTAGGAATTAACTACATCCTTTTCCTTCATATTTCTTCTCTTTTGCATTTTAGCAGGAAAACATTGCTTTGCTAAACCTGTGTCCAGCATCTGAAATGTTCAGCATTGTTCTTAAAAACTTGCCTCTGAAGTGATTTAACTTCCCAAGTGATACTGTTGAACTGTAGGACTTTTTCTCAGAAGCTGTGAGGACTGCAGCCTAGAAAAGCTGAGGACAGGGATAAAGAGCAAGAACTGAAATGAAAACTGGCAGAAGCCATTGTCTGTTACATTTGTTGTCCACATGTGGGTTCCTCTCTAAGAAGCATTAAAAAACCAGTCAGGAGGCCCTGGAGGGGAGGGGCTGCTCAGCTGGAACATGATCCAGTCAACAGCAGAATATGGCTGGAGACAGTTCCAGCTGGGAATGGGGAGCTGCTGCTTTGGCAGAGGCTGGGAGAGGGACTGAAGGCAGCCCAGCCTGAGGGATGTCAGGGAATGGTGTGCATGGGCTGCATGGACTCTGCTGCTGCTCAGGAATGTGCTGCTGAGTGGGCTCAACCCACACAGGTACACGTGTGTCTGCCTGCAGGGAGATGCTGGCATGAGATTATAGCAGTCCTGTTAGATCTCATCACTTGTGATTCCTTAATGGTTCATAAATCAGTGCAACCTGGCTTTCTGTGCATGAGGGTTTTCTGGAGAGCTTGGACAATGGCAAGGTCTAGGTATCTTCACCTTGAACCTTTAAGTAATGTTGGGTCAAAGCAGTCAGTGTGATTCTCTGGTTCGGTGCCTATGACTTGCAGTGTTTCTGCTTGAACTGACTTTTTAATTTTGCTCTTGGGGCTGATAAAGTGAAAGTGAGATTTAAGGATGCCTTTGAAAGGAAAGACAGCTTGTCATCAGCCAGGAATAAAATAATGTTTAAGGTGGGATGATATATATTCCCATGCTTGTTCCTGCAACTGTTTTTGGGATTCTTTGGTGACTAGCAGTGAGAAGAACAACTCTTCAGCCTGCCTGACGTGCTATTCCTAATCAAGAGAGCATATGAAAATTATGTATGTCAGTGTCCCTTGTGGGTGACTGTATGGACATTTCCAGCCCTCCTGCTTCTCACTGGATCTGGACAGGAGAGCTGTGGCTGGCACAGGACTGAGTGAGAGAGCATGCCACATCTGCCTGGCTTTGGCCATGGCAAGCCATGTGGCAACGCCCTGGGTCAGAGATTTTGGGCTCCAGTCAGTGTGCAGATTCTCCAATTTCCTGTATTTTGGTTACCAAGTCACTTTGTGCCTTTATTCATCCCCACCCAAAACAGAGATGAGTCCACCATCACACAGGGTTATGTACAAATAACAAGAAAACAAATGTACTTACATGCTGCAGGGTGGGAGGCACACACACAGAGCTGCAATATAAGTGTTTCCACACTGAATTCAGTTTTGCTGAGGATTATATTTGGCAAGTGCCTTGCAAGATGCACTGGTGACACACATAAGCACTGCTCACAGTCTGTGGTTCCTCCTTTTTTTCTCTCCCCAAGGATAAATTTTGTAGTTTATATTATTTCCCGTAGGAGTACTTGCCATGCAAATGTATAACTGTGCTACATACACAGTGCTTTGATTTGATACAAGTCTGAACAGCGTAATGGCACATCAGAGGATTTGATACACCATTTTGACTGTGATTTTTTAACACAGCAGGAAGAAATTTAAAAATTTCTATTAGAAAGGTGAGGCAGAAAGCAATTTGTGCTGAACCAGGGACAAATAGGGAATAAACTGGCATTTTTCAGATTTTTAGTTATTTTTTTAATGCTGCTAAGGGTTGTTGTATTACTTCTGTGACTCACTGGAGTTTCCTACGCACCAGCAGAAACTAGAGCTGAAAATCAATTTTTAAAATCAAAATTAAGTGCTGTAATTATGTTTTTCTCCATTCTAAGACTTAACAAATAAAAGAGGAAAAAGAACTGCCTAGATTTAAAACTTAGTCTGTTTCTCCATTATGCTGTAAAGTGCTAGAATGCATTCCTGTGTACCGGGATGTGCTGAGTCTCAGTGTCTAGCACAGCACTTTATTTCCATTTCCCGTCCTTCCACAGTTAAAGCTCTATTTCAAGCAATTTTGTACTACACCTCCTCATCCTCTCTTCTCTTGACCTGTTGCACCACAGGCAGCAGGTTGAGTGCCATCTACCCCATCAAATAACAGAAGAGCAGAATTATAGCAGTGATAATTGCATGGCAGAGTGCAGGCACAAAATATTTGGCGCCTCACATTTGAAGGAGGTCCAGAGAAAAAAAATGCTTGCATTTTGTTTTTTACTGCTCTGAAGTCTTGTGACATTGTGTAAGAAATTCTTCATGCCCTATGCTAGGAGACAGCTGTGCTATGCATCAGGAAAGGTGACAGAGGAGATGTCTGCATGCAGTATCTTCTGTTTTAAGGGGAAATTAGACCTGGGGCAAACTTGTAATGTCACATCTGGGTTTCTGAAAGCATAATTTCTAAAGAGAAATGATTTGGCACAAGAAATATTAAGGGAATAGAAACATTTAAATTGGAAGAGAAGAGTATGAACCTCTGTCATCCTTAATATGCAGCACTTCATTTTCACTTTTTTTTTTCCCATTTTTATCCCATCTCTTCCTTCATCTTGTGCTTCTTTTTTTTTCCCCCCTGTTCCCTTCTGTGCAACATCTCTTTGTCAGGATAAGTGACTGTTCTCAGAATCATTGCACTATATTCTTGCCATTGACTTAGATGTTCCAAGGAAGCATTTAGCTTTTAAGAAATTCAGATTTCATCTTTAAAACTCAGGACCAACAGGTAGAGTTTTAAAAATTTTATTGTAGAAAAAAAGTGTTATGAAACATCATAAATGGTAGAAAATACCATAGCTAGAAATTAACATACTTTGCAGTGGTGGGACTTTACCTTGAATCCTGTGTTCACTTCTGGGCCCCTCCCTACAAGAAGGACATTGAGAGGCTGGAGTGTGTCCAGAGAAGGGCAATGGAGCTGGGGAAAGGTCTGGAGCACAAAACTGATGAGGAGTGGCTGAGGGAGCTGGGGGTGTTTAGCTGTAGAAAAGGAGGATCATGGGGACCTTATTCCTCTCTATAACTACCTGAAAGAAGGCTGCAGTGAGATGAAGGTTGGTCTCTTCTCTCAGGTAACAAGCAATAGGATAAGAGAAAATTACCTCAAATTTCATCAGGGGAGATTTAGTCAAATACTAGGAAAAAATTCCTCATGGAAAGCCTTGCCAAGCATCAGAACAGGCTGTCCAGGGAAGTGGATGAGTCACCGTTCCTGAGGCATTTACAACATGTGAAGATGTGCTGCTTATGGACATGGTTGGACTCGATAATCTTTCAAACCTCAGCGATTCCGTGATTCTATTCTGTGATAATCCTTCAATCTGTCACAGACTGTGTTCTGCCCTGGCCAAAAAGAAGTCTTAATGTGTTTTGGTGGTGTTGACTCTTATAAGAGTGTCCATGGGTTTCCTATAAAATTATTCTTTGTTGCATTAGGAGGAAGAACATTAGTCCATTTGCCGTTGTTTAGAGGGAAGAATGAAAAATCAGGTACTTACAAAACCTTGGGTCCTCCATCTACTTAAAGAATAGTGAGGTCTGAGTGCCTACAATTTATATCTTCTGGACTGAATAGGAGACATTTAGATTCCTGTCTTTCCTCGTATTCTGGTCATTAAAGAGTATGTCTTGGCATCAAGTAGCTGTGTAAGATAATTAGTTGTGCTGGGGATGGGAAATGGTTGCTTGTGCAGTCAGCCAAATCAATATCTGTTGTTGCCTTGTGCTAATAAAAACAAAACTAGCTACCTTAGACTCTCAGCTGCAGCTCTGTTCCTGTACCCACAGCTGTGGAACGTTGACAAATAAACCTTGAAGTAAAGTGATTGTTTCATATCTTAAATATTTCATTTTTAACTTGTTCCATCTCCTGCCCATTTCACTGGAAACAGTTCTGCAAACCCCGAATACTAATCTTTCCATCCGTCTTCCCATTCTTACAAGGAAGGCATTATTTATGACCGAACTGTATTTGTATTTTAAATGGCCCTGTCATCACATTTTATGACTACTGTGTGTATATACTCAGATAGAGGTTGGAGAGAACCAGAATCCACAGCTAACATCTACACCACAGGTGTGTGAGGGGGAGGTTGACACCCCACGTGTGTGCTGTGAGAAGTTATCCCTTAACAAGGGAAAATTAATGCTCTGTCTAAAGCAAAGCCAGGCTTCTTCCTGAGCACTGCTTAAGTAAAGCAGAGCTGTTAAAATTGAAAAAGGAGGCAAAAGAACTGTCAGAAGAACTGGTGATACTCAGTGCATACAAACAGTTGGCAAGGTGTTTGAAACAGCCATCTGTTTTGGTACCCAGCATCAAGCGCCGTTGCTTGGGATGTTGGGGAGCCATGCCATAAAATAATACTATTCAACAGTCTAACTGCTCTGTGCTTACACCCATGTGCCCACTTGTGGTAAGACCAATTCTTCTCATAGAGGCAGAAGAATGACATTTGATGTATGGTTTGGATGTGTTTTGGTTTACCAAAAACCACCCGCTCATTTGCAGCAAGAAGCTCCTTGTAAAATCTGCTCTTAACTGATTATCTCCTGTCTGTGGTAATATTGCTGCTCAATGGCATGCATCTCTCTGTCCTTGTAATGTAGCACTTCAGTGAGCAAGCTAAAGTATGTATTACTCCTGTGAGGAGACAGCAGCTGGGAGTTTCAATTCTTCTAAAGCAGCTCAGCTTGTAGCACTTCTGTAAAATGCAGCCTTCGTTATGGTTACAGTAAAATATTCATAATCATAAACTCCCTTGGTACCAGTACAGCCCTAATAAACCTGCTATTGGCAATATATGGCAGACTGCTGCCTGATGGAGCTGTAAGGAAATGGCTTGCAGTCTGGCCATTGCTGTATTTGAGGTTTGGCTAAATCTGCAAATGCATGCAAACAGTTAAACTGTATTTCTGATTAGAATCAGCATTAGGTATTTGGCAAGATTTATTCTTCCTGATCTAACATTTTCAGTGGGTGGAGAAAATTACCTCCCTATTGCTTTGTCATTATTTCTTAAATGAACAATGTATTCTATTTTTTTTTTCCTTTAAGTGGGATGAATTGTGGCTTTTTATTAATCCCTAATTTTCCTGAATAAATAGTTCAGTAAAGCTGCTAATGTTGATGATAAAAGTAATAAAAAGGAAGTTTTATTGTTTAATGAGTATTTCCTTCGATTTTCTCAGCTTCTGAATATACATAAGACTATAAAAGTAGTTGTTTGGGAGAATGTATCCTTTTTTGGTTGTAGTGCAATGATTTCCAATTATGCTTATTCTCTTCATAAAAGCATGGAAGCAGAGTGGGAGAAGTGTTCTACTGTTTATGCATATACTATGTAAGATTTTTTTTCCTGTTCCTTTAACATTTATAGTGTTGGTTAAGCTGTGTAATGATGTTGCTTCTCCTTTTCTGCACTTTTTTTTTCCCCCATCATTGTTTCCTTACAATGGTATTACAGCTAGAAACAAGGTCTCTAACTTCTTCCTAAATTTTTCAGGCCATCTTTCTTCCTTCTCTTGTCTACCCTTCTCTCTGTTTTAGTACAATGTCATCCCACAAACAGGGAGAATGGTGAGAGTCTGCTACATGGTATAATAAAGGTTTTCTCACCTTGGAGAGTCCATCTCATTATCAGCCTAGATTTCAGAGAGCTAAAGTGTTGTTATGGAAAGACACCTTTTCTATGCCTATCCTATTCTAGATGAGACATGAATTTACTCTGTCTTGTGGTCTTAAAACTTTCTGGCTGCCAGGATTAATTAAATATTTGAACTGGAAGTAGTTAGTAACTATTCCCTTCCCAGAAATACCAGCAGTTACCAAATATTCTGTCAGAAAGTTTTAGGTGTCAAGCAAGAATCAATCATACACCTTGGAGTTATCTTGAAAAAAGCCCTCACTATCTAAGAATTTCAATTGAGTTAACCAATTAACCATGTTAAAATGTGTTGAGGAATTCTTTGAACTCCTTATAATCTTAACAGATCTGAGGAGTATGTGCCTTCAGGCTCAAAGCTTGAGCAGTGCCATCCAGGTACAGTAACTCAGATGTTCTATCTAAGTTATAAGTGGGAATGGAATATTTTCCCTTTTGATTTCATGTGCTCTGGAGAAAATAGTTTCAGCCATTCTCTGAAAATCCTGGGGCAGAAAAGGTGTTTCCTTAGCCCCAAGAGCCCTATACTATATTTCTCTGCCTCTATTTCCTTTGCCATTCATCAATTAATTTTGGGTTGCTCTTTACCACAGAATGGCAGACTAGAAATTATTCCTGCACGTGTGCATTCCAAATCCAATGCTGCAGACAGGACAGCAGTGGTTCTCCTGCATGTTGGTAACTCCACACTTGTAGGTGGGAGGGCATTGGGCAGGACTTGTCTTCTAAGTGCTATCAAATACAACACACAACTGTAAACCCTGTAATTTACAGCCTTGATACTGCATCTGACTGGGAGGAACATCTGTTTTGTCATATGTCTGGAGCCAGAAGAGTGTGTTTCTGCTTATTGTTCAGCCATTATAACCGAAGAGAGGTGCAGGGGTTAAAGCTGAAGTGTGTGACAAAAGGAAAATAGGTGCATTGCTGTTTTGCTGCAAAAATAGGTGCTCAAAGGCACTTCCCAACTCCTAATGCAGAATAGCATGCAATTAAAGGAAGAGGGAAAGCATGCTTAGGTAGGGCAGAAGTTTGGAATTTGGAAAAAAAATCTATCAGGTTTCTGTTTCGTGAAGGCATTATCAAAGAAAAACAGAAGCCCTTGACTGAGTCTTAAATCCTTCGGCAGAGCATGAGTGACATCAGCAAGTGAACTGAGCAGCTCTGATGCCTGTCTGTTGTGAACTGAAACTAGGTAGCAAAAATATCTCTGAATAGACCCCAGACAGCAAGAACAAAGTAAAATCAATTTTCCTTTCATATCTTAATTTCCCTGAAACACATGAAAACACCTGTTCTTTCACCTTAACAGTTAATACACATTTCTATTTTTGGCACTTTTGTACCCTTTTGCTTTCCTGCAGTGCTGTGTATCTCATTTTTGAACTGCTGCTGCTTCTGTTGCATGCTGGCAAATCGAAGAGAACCAAGGAGTTAAATTTCAGAACAGGAGAAGAGGAGGTGAGCTGTCTGCTACAGTAGTTTACTGCAGCTTCCTTTCATACTGACACATATGTAGTTTGTGGTGACAGTGCTAAAGAACTGCAGACAGGCACTTAGCAGACTGGATGTGAGCTGGATACAAAGATGCCTCACCCTGGACTTCCTGCTGGCAGTATGTAAATACACCTGCAGACTGGCCACACTGGGTGGTTTGTTTTTTGTTTTTTTTTTCAGAAGGCAGCATGAGAGGACTTGACAAAGCAACAGCATAGTTAAGACCTTAACCAGCATTAGATCTGTATCTCAGTTGTGGGGGAAGTTGTTGGTTTTTTTTGGTTTTTTTTTTTAATTGGTGTGTGTGTGCTGCATATTCAGACTGAAATCTTCATCACTACAATGTTTGCCTCTATCTGGTATGCCAAGAAGCTGGGACGCAGGTTTGTGCATAACGCCAGGAAAGCAAAAGCAGAGAAGGTACGTTCCTAGTGGGAATATAAAGCCTTATGTCTCATGCAAGCTGCCTGCTGGCATCCTGTTGTGTGTCTGCTTAGCTTTTAAAAATACCATGAAAAACGACCTATTGCTATTCCTGATTTCATGCGAGAATCCTTCAATATTTTGCATATTATTAAATACCAGGGAGAAGAACCTTTCAAAAGTCTTTATGTCCTCTTTTGGTTGTTTTTCTTCCCAAGATAAACAGCTGTACTTCTGGTATGTCTGTGTTAAGGGAGCACTCCAGTGAACTTGTTGCTGTGCTGCATTATTTTAACTCGTACCATATTAGGCTCTTAAACAGCCGCTGATTGTTTGCTGCTTGTGTATTTTTTTTCCTAGTGTGGCACTAATGAGGATGGAATAACATTTTAAGCATTTATAATGTTTGGGAATTTTGTTTCATGGTACTTGTTGACACTGTGCTGCAGCATGGATCCTTTTTATTTATAAAAGGTATAGGTATGTAAAAATGGTCAGTACTATATTTCAGTATTTTTCTCTCATAAAATTGAACTGTATTTAACTGGCTGTTTTCTGGAAGCCCTTGTAGGTAGGAGTCTTCTGCCCTCTTTCTCCCTGAGCAAAACTTAAACAGTTTTAGAATTTGCAGTAATGATAATTAGGGGCTATCAAGGCAATTGTATTTTGTTTTAAGCATAGAAAACATTTAGTTAGTTGACCTGCAATCCAATTTTTTCTACATTACCAGACAAACCATTTTCAAAACGGAACCAATTCCTCTTTCATAAACTCAGATTTAGATTGGGGTGAAAAAACTTCTATGTAATGTTATAAAGTTACCCCATTAGTCTAATAATGATGGCTTCCTCTTTTCCTTGTTGTCTTTGATGTAGTCAAAGACTTTCTAAATGGGCTGCTCTATTATGTTTTTAATATGTCTTATGCTATATAACATAGCCACCAGCCCACTAAGCAACTATCGTTGCCTGAATTCCTTTGTAACTGGAAAAGTCCTTCACTTAGAGAAAATTACTAGCAAAAATATATTGTATTTGTGGTAGAGGGGAGGATGGGAAGAGGATTGCTTTTTCTGCAAAATATTCCCAATGGTTAAAAAGGTGCTGTGTGGAAATTTTGAAATTTAAACATGCAAGTCATTGGGAAGTTACTTAAATGGTAGTGATTTATATATTTCACATCATATATATGAAGGGGAAATAGAAATGCAGAGAGAGCTGTTCATGGGACTGTCCAACTTTCTCTGTCATCAATCACATTTTCATAAAGAGAGCATCATATAAACTCTCCTGCTGTTTGCATATTGCTATGGGAGGAAAAAAAGTTGCAGCCTGGATCTTCCTTTGTCCTGAGGGGCTCCCTCCAGAGGAATATTTGCTCTCAGGCTTCCTCCAAGATGACAGAGGCAGGATGAGTGGACACATTCCACTCCTGAAACAGTGGGGCTCACTCAGCAGCTTTAAAAACAGATTTGGTGTGCACTGCTTAAAACATATATGGTCATAGATTATTTCAATAACCTTGAAAAATTTCATAAAGCAATGCCAGAGTATTCACTGAGAAAATATTTTTTTCTCTGTAGAGTCTTGTAACACCAACTAAATGAATACTTTTAAAAATTTGTCTCTTTTCCTCTTTTTTTAAAGTACTTTAAATATTTCTGCATAGATTTATTATATTGCTACTTGTTCATCCCTGTAGGACTTTCAAAATAACCAACAACTTAGGTCCATGCTATTTAAGCTTTCAAGCTATGTCTAACATTTTTTAGGGAAAAGCTTTTTGATATTACTTGAGCATGCTATTAGATTATTTGCATAGGAATTCTTTTTTTGCTAGAAGACAGTAATTATGCAATAAACACCTTGTAATATACTTGATTATTGAGTTAGACAAAAAATAAAATTTCTTTCCTTTATGTTTATTCTGCAGTCAGGGCTCATTTATAATTTTAATTTTTTTTTTCCCCTGCAAATTAAACTCTAGCAAATGCAGAAAATCCCATTCCTAGCAGGATGCTATTTCAATAAGTGCCATTAATGATTGGAAGCTGATCAACACTGACATCTTCAGTGCAATACCTCGGTACCAGGAGAACACAGATAGAATATAGATCTATCAAAAAGTAAATTCAAAATACCATTTAACTGCATGCCTTGTTTTGGTTTTGTCCTTTTTTTTTTTTTTTTTTTATAATGGTTGAATAATCAAACTATTAAGCAGTTTCACCTTCTTTTTTTTTTTCCCTAGAAAAATAATTAGCTGTTTTTCTCCATGTGCATGATCTGAATGATACATTGTTTTCTTTATGTACTTTTGGAGGCAGTAACATACAGCAGTATTTTCTAATACCACATGTGTGCAAAAAGATTTACTTGCAATAAAGATCTGGATAGTAGAAATCAGAAGACTGGGGCTCCAAAACAGATTTTTCTGTTGAGCTTTACTTCTTTGCATGAGTACAAATCAAGAATTTTTTAAGGGCTATTTCTAAGAAACAGAAATTTTGTATGAGCCTATTTGTTTTCATAGGATGAGGAAGAAAATGGGAGATGGTTACAACATGGGTTGCTGAGTGCACACACATAAGCACAACCTGGCAGTGTAGCTCCATAAAATGTCAAAACTTGGGGTCTGAACTGAGCAGAGAGGACGTGAACTTGGATCTGCCTTGGATCCCACCAGGATCTCCTCCCAGGTGTCTGTTTAGGGGAGCAGAGTTTCCAAGGTGTGAAGCATGCTGTGCTGGGGGTGCCCACAAAGGCAAGGGTGAGGAAGGTGTCCCTGCCCAGGTCAGGGAGGTTGGAACTCGGTGACCTTTGAGGTCCCTTAAAACCAAAGCCATTCCATGGTTCTGTGGTGACTAGGGCAGTCCTCGGTGGGGAGAGCTAAGGTGGCATTGATGTGACAGCTTGGTGCTCCTGTGTGCGTGCTCTGCACCTGTGTGAGGGTGTCTGGTTGTGGCCATGTGGGTGAGCTTGGCTCACAGTGGCTCCAGAGCTCTGCATCTTGTTCCAGGCTGGAGCTCCTGTCCCCATCCCTCCCATCTCACCATGTCCTCTCCCCTTGCTCCAGGGGAGCTGGCATGCAAATTGCCTCTAAATGAGCAGGACCTGCATGTTGCTGGTACTTTGCAACCTGCAGCATTGCAGCCAAGGACTGGGGGCTTGCAGGAGCTGGAGAATTGATCTTGAGCCTTGGGGAAAGGGGAAAGGATATCAGCAAGCAGCAGAGTTGGGAGACCAAAGGGAAGAGGTGGGTTTACTCTTACTAAGAGAGGGAACTCTATTGAAGTTCCTGGGCCAGCTTTCTTATCTCCCTAACCAGTACCTGCTGTTGAGTCCAGCACTACTGCTCCTGCCCTGCCCTTTCAGTTCTTGCTTCCCTTCCAGCCCAGCATTTTCTTGGAGTTTGTGCTGAGATTAGTTGGACCCTGTGGAAAGGCTCTATCTCATTAACACCCACATAAAACTTAAGAGCTTCAGTGTTCAAGGCCAAGCTGGATGGGGCTCTGAGTAACCTGGGCTAGTGGAAGGTGTCCCTGCCCATGGCAGGGGGGTTGGAATGAGATCACCTTTAAGTTCCTTTCCAACTCAAGCTCTATAAACCAAGCATGAATTCTCACTGTTAAAATTTCATCTGGAGAGTGAAGAAGAGATCTAGGAATAACGGGATGAATGGCAGCCGTAGGTGTCTTAAATGGTTCTTCTGAGTTGACTGGTGTGCACCAGTATTTCTATTTGAGTCATACTTTTATGATATATTTTAAAAACTTATTTAATTCTGAACTGAACCAAAATATTTTTAAAAACTTTCAAATTTGGAAAGTTGATCTCTTTTTCTTCCTTTTTTTTTTGTTCTAACCACTTCTGGCTAAAACTTCTTGTAAGTAAAATGGGATGCCTACTAATTGCTCTTAATATTCTCATTTTGCCATTTTGCCAAAACTTAAGCATGTTTCTTTACTTTTTTATTATTATCAGACTAAATCATAAACTCTCTGCAGTATATACTGCACTTCTTATCTACAAATTCTATCTCAATCTGGCTGTCTTGGCTTGATTGCTAGTGTTACTCTTCCCTTCAAGTAGTGAGACATTTAGTGTACAGGGCTGCCACTAATGTTGAAAACAGTTTAACTCCTTTCAAGTCATCACTGGTCTTACCTTTTTATTGCTTTGAGTTTGTCACATTAAAGGATTATTGTTATGAGTAAACATGATCATTTGAACCTTGGAACTAAAATAACTTGAGACAAAGATTGATGTCTTGAATTTTTCTCATTAAACCATAATCAAGCAGAAATCAAGAGATGTTAACTTGTATGTGGTTGTGCTATAGATAAGTACTCTAAATGGTTGGAAGAGGTACAGAAAAGTAACTGAACAATTAATCATGTTGATCTGAGAGAATGGGCTGAAGTGTGAAAAAAGCTTCTGATAATGCTTCACTGTATTGGTAGAATTTGGGTTTCAAGGGTCAGTATCGAAAGTGGGAAAAGACTTGCCAAAGTTACCACATAATTTAATTTTAAAAGGGGAAGTTCAGGACTGGTTTTCGTGCTAGTTCAGAAATGGAACATATTGCAACCGTGATACCCAAATTTTCAACACTGTAAAATTAGTTATGTGGGTGAGGTTTTAAATCTCAAGATAACAGTCACTCTAAAATAAGATTTCTCCTTGTAGATTATTTTAGGGAGTGAAACAACTGGACCCAGGTGAAGTGTTTAAGTGAGTTGATTTCCACTATTCTCTATTGTTAGAATTATTTTTCTAGTTTTTAGAAATCAAATTACTCCTAATGTGTTTTCACTTCTAAGAACTATGTCCTGTACTTGAAAATATTTAAGTTTTACGACATAGGGTTTAGTTCATTCTTCCAGTTTAACGCATTTATTAGTTTAATGATTCAAGATAGAAGCAACTTAACTTTTAAAAAAATAGGTGTGTATGTAATGATAAAATAGAATGAAGTTTTTGGACAGTCAATTGCAAATAAATATAAAGATGACTCAAAAGTCACATTCACAATGGAGCAGTACAATTTTAAATTAGTAGTTTTAAAAATATTGTAGTGCAGAACATAGACCAACAAACAGTTTTTCTTTCTGTGTGCTTGGCTTTAGGGTTGTTTTGGGTAAAATCAAGCATCCTTGACTGTCAGCCTACAATTAAATATTTGCAAAAGACCCAAAAAAAGTATTCTTTAAGAAGTTAAAACTGGGATATGTAACAACAACAACAAAAAAGTCTATAAATGCATATTTTATATTTTTTTCAAAAGTATTCTGGCAATAACAACAATTAAATCTTCATATCAAGATGACACTTGAATTTAGATTGTTCTCATATCTGTATTTTAGCATAGTTAATTGCAGAGTGGGCAGTTCTAGGATATGTATTCTTGTTTCATTTTTGCTTTGTTTACAAGTAGCTGCCAATAATTTAATTTGAAAGCTATAAGAAATTAACTTGAAATAGTAATTATTCACAACAAAGAATAGAAACTGTGTTATTAAGAAATCATAAAACATATTAGCCGATAAACATATTTTTTCTTACATAATTTTTACATATATATATATATATAAAATTCCAAAGAAGATAAACTCTTTTTCCTTCACTGCATACCTTAGATTTCTTAAGGAGTCCTCTCTTTCAAACCAGAGCTTACCAAATCATTTACAGTCCACTGGGGTTGTGATGAAGTGATAAAACTTGCAGGTCTAGTTATTGCCTTGGCTAAAGGTGAAATGACTGCATCTCTAAGGGGCATCTCATGTAGCTGCCACATGCTGTAAGGGCAATGGATAGTTTTATTTGTGTTTGGGCAGCCAAGGGCTCTCGTGTTCCAAGTTCAATGGGATGACAAAAGTGTGTCACTTTTTTGCAGAATTACCTGTTCGAACAGATGCCGGAGTTATCTTAGCCCCCTGGAGGAATCTTTTCAAATGGACTTTCTAAGTGCTACATTTTACAGTTTTATGGAGAAATCTTTTCACACATAACTGTGTGAAGAAAAATATGCAAGCATTCCTGGATCCAGAGCTCGCTTTTGCTTTAGCACAGCTCAGTTGGAATTCTAAGACATTCTCTCATATTGTGATTTAATCCAGAAATATATAGCTACTCAAGTTGGATTTTTTTTCTTTTTTTTTTTCTTTTCATTTTGTTATAATCCCATATGCAGTAAGATTAATCTATAACAGGAGGGATAAGCTGCCTAAGTAGGGATTTATTTTAACTCACTGCCACCTCACAATCACTACAGTAGTGATAATAAATAAATTCAACTAACCTTGAAAAAATGCAGGAATGATGTTTTAAAATAAGATACTGATCAACAGTAAACTACTGAAGTTAATTCCTTGAAATACTTAATTTCAAAGTAGTCTTTTTTTTTTCTTTAAATGTGTTTTATTTTTTTCTTCTGTGAGGGGTTTTGTTCTTGCACCTGGCCTATCTGTTTCAATTAATGAGCAATAAGCAGCAGTCCTGGTTAAGTTAGTTGGTGGTTTTAATTTTTTTTTTTTTTTAATTAAAGAAATACCTGTTAACCAGCTATTGGTGAGGTCTTTGTGAAGAATATCTTCTCTCCTTCTCTTCAGTCTAATCCAAGACAGCTCTAGCCCTAGCTGGCTGCCATACATTGGTGATGCCTCGCCCTTTCATGCATGCATTACTCTGTGCCTGTCAGGTACCACCCACAGAAGCCTGTAGCATGGCTCTGAAAACAGTTCTTTTCTCTTTGCCATTTTAGCCAGTGTTGTGATCATCTCAGAAACAGGTTAAGTAATTTTTCCAGTTATTTTTATCTATTTTTCTTCAAGACAAAACCTAGGACAGGAACATTCAGAAAATGACAGCCACACCAACGGCTGCATTAATTGCTGCTCTTGAGTGCTTACCTGGAACTCAAATGGAATCAGATCCAATGAACAAGAGGGCTTATTATCATTGGTTAGAAGCTAACCTGTTTTTTCAAAGAAAAGTTTTTCTCATTTTCTATTTCCTGCTCTCATTCAATAAATGATTTATCATTTCCCCCTCCTTTTCTCTGTATAACTACTGCATTTATATTTTGGCCTACATTGTTTATCAAGTTCTGTTCAATCCCAGTGTGTAGCATTTTGAATATATTTAACTCATAAGGTACTCATTACTTTATTGGAATAGTCTTATTTCTTTGCATATCAAGTGTATTATGGAAATGGCTTGTGTGATGTGCAAGCATGATTTTTTTTTCTTTTGTTTGGTCATTGCTTACCTCTCTGTCCTGCATATGCAATTCAAAAGAGTGCATAATGAATAGTTGTTTGGTTTGCGTTCTGAACTGCATTTGGCATCACTTGCTGTGTTTGCAAATAGAGATCAGTTTGAAACACTGACAATGAACAATCTGTCCTTTGGCATTAGAGTCTCTGAAGGAAACTGAGATGAAAATTCTCCTACTGTTCCTAAGGTAAATTATCAAATTATTCTTTATGTGTTTTTAATATCCTATATGGGCCATTAGAGCTGGTATATATGTAACTTGCTCTCACTGGAAGGCAGCCTGCCAAAGTCATGTGTGTGTAAAAAGCTTTAGTAAAATTTAGAATTATTGCCATGTCATGTTATTCTCAAGACAGTTTATTTTAAATGAGGCACATTTTTTTATGGTGAAAAAAAATTCTCTGCCATACACTACTTAAAATACTGGTGTGTATCAGGGAAATCTTGGTTGTAGGTCTAATATATGTTAACAGCTTCAGATGAGCAATTGGAAGGAATCAAGGGACTAGCTAGTATGTGCAGTCTGAGAGGTTTTATCACTGGGAAGGAGGCCCCAGTACCACGTGAAGCACTCACGACATTTTCTGAAGTGTGAAGCTCTCTTTTTCACAGCAGCTTACGGGTTGACAGCAGAACAAGGTTCTTCACATTTCCACCACTCCCACCACCCATCCTCCCTACTTTCCCTTTCTGTTCAGAAACAAAATCATTCAGACACAGATTGTATGTGCAGGTACACAGCTGGCACCCCTCTTAGCTCTTCTGAGACAACCCACATGATACCAGCACCATGCTGAGTGCCTCGTTGTGTTCTGTATTAACTACTGAAAGACTATGCCTTTCATGAAGATCAACATTGCAGTAACTTTGTCATTGTCAAACTGGGATTTGATTTGAAGAACAAACTTTATGTGAAAGCTTTATTTCAATCCTAGACTAAGATTTTTTTCAATTAACTTTAGTCTGTCTTCTGCTAAATGCTTCCATGTTTCATACAGCGATGTTCAAACTGAACATGAATTGATGAATACCAGTGACATCACTCATCTTACTTCTAAAAAGTTTACTTTACAAGTTACTTTGGGAAGCAAGGTCACATCATTAGGATTCTGCAGCATAATTAGAGGCATGCTACCAAGTGTGTACTTCTTTATTCCATTTAGAGGCTTGAAGAGCTATAGCATGCAGTTTTGTAATTCTATGTAATATTCTTTAGCCTTGAGACATAAGGAACGTGCAGAAAAATGTGTTTTACTCCTACTCTAAATAGAATATTCTTTTCCTCTTAGCTGATGAATTATGTATACATGGCTGTGGTTTTCATAGTTAACAATTTTTTTAAGATTTTAGGTGAATTATTTTTGACAAGACTGTCATGTGCTCTTATAAGATTGCAAAAGGTCAGGATATTCTGTATTGTTAATGAAAACAACTTGGTGGTTAAGAAATATCAATTTGCTGTTTTGAAAGACATGTTGAAGATGAAGTGAAAGTGATCCTGTTGCTACCCTTTGTTTTCCAGACTATACTTATAGCCTGATAATGTCTTTGTTTGATGTAATAATCTACTCAATAGACTTCCCTCCTAAAATGGGACATAATGATATTGTTCTTAATTTTCTCCAGCCTGTCTTGCTTTGTTTCTCCATTCTTTGCATCCATCATTGTACAGAGGGGTAAAAACCATCCATTACCTTCCTCTTCTGAAAGCTGATTTATATGAGTTAGAGAGACAATAGTAAGGAATAGATTTTAAAAAAGAGAAAAAAAAAAACCCAGAACTCGTTCTCCATATTACTACACATTTAGAAAATTCTGAAACAATCAGCTGCATTTCTTGAATATTTGTTTTGAAAGCTCACCTTAATTAGATTTGATGTGCATCAACATTTGTTGTTCAGGTTCAACACTGGGAAGGATATATTAATCTTGAGATGTCTTTGCAAAAGCTCTGTGTGCAATTTCCTAAACTGGAAATATAAACAAGTTGTTGGTTTTTTGGTTTTTTTTATATGAGCCTGGATGTAAAAATGCAAATGAATTTAAAATATTGTACCTGGGATGTTTTGAAAATTGATTATGAAACAAAGAATTGCTAGATATTCGCAAGGAAGTTAAAGTGCCATTACTCTAATTAGAGATGTTAGCAAGGAAATCATTGGAGCAAGACTATTACATTGAAAATGTAGTGCCTCAAAGTGCATTGCATTTTCAATTAATTTAATATGCCATTTGAAATATATTTCTGTTGAAACTACAGGAGGGACCAGACCTGTCAGTAAATAGCAGACTGGCTAGCCAAATACACGATTCTTCACTTAACTGGTAAAGGCAAACCCCACAAAAAGGAGCAAATTTCCTACCAATTGTTCTAAAATTTTACCATTACTGCCCACAATAAAGTTGACTATTACTGTTTAAAAGATTGTTTAATTTCAGCAGAACACCTTCAGCTTTGCTACCATTTGTAATTAAATATTTAGTTGTGTAGTAAATTAAGCATGCCATGATCTCTGCGAAGTGGTTCTCTGTTTACTGCTGCATAAATGTTTTACAAGGTGCTGTATTGTTTCGAGTAAATTAATAATGAAGATTTAGATTTTTACTGATTAATAATCTAATTCACTATTTAGGAGAAATCTAATTTAGGACTTGAAACAAAATTGAGGTAAACATCTTTGGCAGGGATCCCAATTCCCTGACAAAATCACCAAGTGATAAAAAACCAAATCAGGGTAAAAGAAATTAGGAGATTGGAATTTCCAGCACAAGTAGCATTTCCCTGTGAAATCTGAAAATGTTCCCTAAACTGCCATGTACCTAGATTTGACTTTTCTTGTCATATCAAATCGTCAGTACAAATTCTACACAACAAATTGCCAGGAATTTGTAAGATAAAGTAAGAGTTTGGCATAAATAAAGAACAACCAAAAGTACTCAGATTAAATAAGTTTTTGGTGACATTGTAGAAGTACTGTAGGACTCTCTGGAATATTGCTTCTATTTCTGATGCCTATAGAATAACAACAATAGATCTGTTAGGAAGTGTTCAAAAGTTGAATGATCCAGATAAGGCATTGTGAGGTGGGATGGGAAAAATTCTTCACAGCAAAATTAGGGTCATGAATAGCTGTGCTGACACAATTAGATGTGAAAATATGGTAATGAGCAGGCTAGTGAAAACTGCATATTCTAAAATATGGTTGAAGTGGCTGAGGCTGATCTAATGTAATGTCAAAGTACGTTGGATACAGCAAGGAAAATTAACTATCAGCAGCAGCTCATAGGGAGAGATGCCTCACTCTTGCTCTTTCTTCTACAAGCTGAGGGAATAATAGTTGGACTTGTGCAGTCACAGGATCTGGCTGTGGAGTGAACAGGTCTGGTTTTGCCATATGCAGCCATATCTTCAACTCTTAAAGCTCTGACTTGAGACCCTGTCATTACAGTCAACACTTTACAGATTGAACTGGTTGCCACCTGATGTTGAGGTGAAGTTCTTTGCCGAGAACAGTTGACAGTAAGGGTGCAGATTTTAGTTCTTGTACCTAACATTTTTAATTTATGTATTTCCAGGACCTTTTCTCTCAGTAGTCTGCTTGTGTCAGTTGTCTTTTTTTTTGGTTTTAGGAAGTAGAAGTTTAGTCCAAGAACAGAAACACTGAGGTTTAATTTTGGTTGTATATGGAAAATGCTATTGTTTTTGTTTTGGAGAATTCCCCTGGGTTCATCCAATAGTTCTTTTGGCCATTCTTCTATTACAAAGTAATTTAAAGTCAAAATTTGGTTATTTCCCAGATTTTCTGATTGGAATGACTTGAGTAGAAACACCATAGCTTATCAGGGATCAGTACTGGTCCTGCTGTGTTTCTTTGTATAAACAGGTCATATTTGTTGAGTGGAGAGAAGATTATTTTAATTGACATAATTAACTTTTCTTGTGATTATCTTAGGCTCGAAAATGCATTTTGCTCTTTTCCAATTACAGCTTTTTCTCTGATAGAGCTATACATGCTGTGTGTAATAATGAAGGTAGTTTTGGAAGGACTTAATGTATATAATTGGAAACTAAGATGAGGAAGTCTTCTATCAGCAGGAGGGTAGGAGAGCTGGGCTGTATAATGGAAGTACAGTGTAATGGGATTACCTACAAATTTTAAACATTGCTTTCATTAAGGAAAATAATAAGCATATTTATTAAATATAGTCTCTGCTTGGGACAATATTTGTTATTATGAAAAAGCTTTTGTAATTAAGCTAGGGTCTAAAAATGTATTGAACACACTACATCAGTTTCTAGAAAATGCCTTTGTGCATAAAATTTTACTGAAATAGAAAGAGCTTTCACAGCAGAGGCAGTTAGCCAGATATTAGTATAGCTTACATCTAGCATTGACTGTAAATTTTTCTGTGTGCTTCCAATTTAGCCAAGGTCAAATCATAGAAAAGTCATAGTCAAATATGCTTAAACATTTATCTTTTCATGAAAGTTTTTAATGAGTATACTGTTTTTCATGGTTACTTTTAGTGGAAATAAAAGCTAGATTTTTTTTTTTCTATTTTTAAAGAGTATTTCACTGCTGAAACTATAGAAATGTGATCTTTTAGGTATTATGGGATGGGCGACTATGACCCAAATTTTGCATGCCGCCTCATAGAATTCTCCAAGGAGTCCTTCTTGTCTTTAAATATGCATCTGTGACAATCTCCATAATAATAGAAAGTATTTTCATACCATTTACAGCATTTTAAGTGTGGCTGCTATGTGGGTGCTCAGGACAAAATACTGTGGTCCCTCTGGATATTCTTTACTTTCTTTTCATTATCATTTTCAAGAATTTCTCTTCAGTAAAAGCCTTAATTTAAAGTTAACCAAAAACTGTACTGAAAGGAGCTGTCTTCAAATGTTGCAAACCCTCCCAGGTTACTTTGAGGAGTTCTGCTATGGTGATGCCTACCAAATACTATTCTTTGGGCAATAAGATAATTCTTTATCTGAAGGATATCTATGAATAGGATGTGCCTACAGTGTGAGAATCAATCTTAGATTTCAAATTTCTTATATCATACTGTACATATATAAAAATGCTGTTTCTGTTAATTTACAGATGGAGAGTTGACAAGGGCAATCAGAACAATAAAGAGTGAGGCACAAAAGGCACCACTACCTCTGCCATTTCCTTGTCCTCTATCACCAGGTCCCCTGCCTCATTCAGAACTGTCCTTACATTTTCCCTTCTTGGTGCTGAACTGCCCATAGAAACCTCTCTTATCAGCTTTCATGTCCCTTGTCCTATTAAGCTCCAAATGGACTTCAGCTTTCCTAAACACTTCCCTGCATACTCAGTGTCTCCATATTACCCCCAGGTCCTTTATCCCTGCTTTCAACTCTTGCAGGCTTCTTTTTTTACAGCTGAGTTTTGTTGGGAGCTCCTTTTTCATCCATGCAGGCCCCCTGCTATCTCACTTAACCTTCTCTTGTTGAGGATAGTTGATTCTTGAGCTTGGGAGATATGACCTCTGAAAAATAACCAGCTCTCCTGGGCTCTTGTTCTATCCAGGGCTTTATTCCATTGTATTCTTCCAAGCAGTTCTCAAGAAAAAAAGTAGTCATAGATTTGGCTCATGAGTGGTGCTCATTTTCAGGTCCAGTCTCCAGAATCTTTTGCCACATTGAGAACTGACAGAATGATGCCAACTCATCTATATCTGAACAAGTTGTTCTTGAAGGAATGTATAAAAATGGAAAATTTAATCTTGCATACTAGGTAGAAGTGTCAATCTTTAATCACATCTCTACCTGGTATCTTCTCAGATGTAAATTTTTTTTTCCTTCTTTTCATTACTGTAAAGAATGATTATATCTCATTCAAGGAAAATCTTTTGGAAGTAGGAAGCGAAGTATTCAAGAAGAAAACCTCATGTCATTGTGCAATATTCTCTTATGTTCACTAAGAGAAGTTATAGGACATCAAGAAAGAGGGAAATATAAGATCTGGAATCCATGGTTTAGCAGTAACTTGGTTTTAACTGTCCTATCTGCCTTTTTTCAGGGTTGTCTCTTTGCCAAGACCTCTCACAAAGAGCCTTGCCTTCATATTTGTAACTTAAGAGCAATTTGCAAAATTTGGCAACAGTACATTCCCTTCCCTTTTCCCAGGTGGAGGGCTGTTTAATATTTTCCATTCCAGCTTTCAGCAAGTTCTCCATTATCTTGTGCTTGCTAGTGACATTCCCATGCATCTTTTAAAAGTTCCTTTTAGTCCCCTGACACCTTCCTTCCTTTCATTATCCTCACGTAAATTTGCCTGGCAAGACCACATGATAAGAGTCTCCTATTTTTTCTTTTTGAATGCAGACTCTGATATTGACAGGTGAATGAAGGAGCTTTTTTCCTTTGTTGAAGTGTTAATGAGGAAAAATGCTATTTTGATTATGGCAAAATTAATGAATTGCTGGTTTTGTTTTTTTTTTTTTTAATGCAGGTTAAAAGCAAGACAATGCAGTATTTTTGAAAATAAATTATATTGTTGATTCTGGGTTGCAACAGAATTAATGAGGGCAATAGTTCCCTTGTTATTTATCTTTTCTGCTTTAGCCATTATATTGAAGGCCCAGCAACTTTTTATGAAATTCTGTGTCTTAGAATACAGACAAAGGAGATGCATGGCTGAAGTTTTTCACCCAGTTAATCCTTCCTTCCTTCCTTTTCTGCTGATGAAACTGTTCATTCTGACAGTTCATTGGCCCTAATTAAAACACTGCACCACCATTCCCCCCAAAAAAATCCCCCAAAAAAACACCACTACAGATTTTATCATATTTTTCAACCAATTATCCCAGTTTCTGGGGTCAGATTATGACTTTACCAGGAATGTTTAAGACCACTTATTACATCTTTTTTAGTTCTCTCCAGATGGAAGATTCTGGAAGATATTTTATGTAAAATGCTGAATTGGATGGCTTCTGATTTGTAGTGAGGGCAACATTTTCCAGCAGGCTGGGTCTGAGGAGTTCAAATTGGTCATATGAAAGAAGATGAAATGTTTCCAGTAATCAGGGTGAGAAAATTCATTCACAGACAAAACATTTTTTTTTTTCCTCTAAAAATCTTGCATGTCAAAGGTGATGAAGAACTGGAATTGAATGAGACACTGACAAGATAGGAAAAATGAGAAAGCAAAATCAGACTTACTTGGTTGATTGCTTCTTTAGATGTGGAGTTTGGTTTTTACCTTTTCCTTCCTCAGTATGAGAAAGCATTATGTTCAGGGGGATAATTTATGGCTGCCAGTTGGACAGATTTTTTCCCCTTTTTTGGAAGCATCTTTAGACACTGCAAAGTGGGCTGCATGTTGAAGTGCTCTGTATACAGATAACATTTCTGGCTTCTGTGAGAGCTGAATTAAAAGGGATAAAGTGAAAGACAGAACTTAGGAGCAGGAAAACTGAGTTTAGCTTTGGAGTCATGCCAGCTAAATGCAATTAAATAGATTAGGAAATAAGAAAAAGACATGAGAAGCTCACTGTAGATGTCAGCTCAAAGAACAGGAAAGGGCAAAATATAACCAGGAGAGATTATACAGAAAAGACAGAGAAAGAGCAAGAACACTGGAGCATGAACAAACCACAGGCGTGACAAAGACAGGCAGTCGCTAAGGGAAACTGGAAATCTGTAAGGTAGGACAGAAGCACATGAAAACATTTCTGAGAATAAAGACTCTGTGCAAATGGCCTTATATTTATGATGTAGGAGCTTGTTAGTAACCTGAGCAAAAATCAGATCAGCAAAATGGAACTCCCAGCCTGGGAAGAGCCATGTTGGATGTGTCAGAGAGGAAAGTGAGATGCTGAGAAATCACAGCAGGAAGCTGGATTTTGGAGATGGCATGTTCAATTTTAAATAAATGGCCTGTCCATTTTTGTCTTAAATTGCTCACTTAATACGATTTTTTCAGGTTATGACATCAGTTATACCTTTTTAATTAGTCATTCATATGTTTTCTCCCAGATATTTAAAATATGACAAGAAAAACTTGCAATCCTAAGGAAAAAAATGCACATCAGTAAAATAATAAATAAATTAATAAGTAATAATAATTTTCATGAGTTATGGATAACAAAATTACATTATTAAATAGTACTTCATCATATTTGACAGAATCAGCAACCCCAGTTAGTCAAAGATTTTTATTTGCAATTTCAGTAGTTACATAACCTTGTGATTGTTCCCCTTTCCCATTGATTTTCTGAGTAGATTTAAGTGCTTTGGACTACTTTTGCTTATCATTTAATGGAACAAATATATTAGAGAGGCTCAATGATCTTGTTATGAATCCAGAATATAAGCCTTGAGCTGAGCCTATGCCAAAAGATGCACCCAGTTTGCTGAAATACTGGTGGGTCACTCTTCACTTAGGCTGGGCTATTAAAGGACGAACAAGACCATTGCTAATATATCCTCATGCCTACTTCTGGCAATAGATTCTGGCCTTCCTTGGATATAAGAGGTTTCTAGCTTGGGGAGAGATCTTTGTTGGTCAGTTATTTTACAGCTAACTTGTCTCTAGGGATTGTGATTTTTAAAAGACCGCTATGGTTTGGACTTGATCATTTAACAGATGAGTAAAGTGCTCGATAAGCAAAGTTACAGTAATTGTAAATTGCCATGTGTTTCAACTAATTCGATATTCTGATCTGCAAGTATTTTCAACAAACCATGCTTCCATTAAAATATATCCTGGTAATTGTTTTGATTATGTTTTATTGATTTTTGTCTAATATTTCCCGAGTAATTTGTTCAGGCTACTGCTCTGTTGTTGGAAGCATCATCAAGGGTATCATACTGTAGTTACTGTGAGAATTTTTGTGATTCACACAACTCACGTTTCATTTTGGCTTGAAACAAAATTACATTTTTGAAAAGAAAGGTCTTTTGACAGATGGGATTATGCTGGAGCCAGCTGTATTGGGTAGCAGGATGCCATGCAAGTAAGCAGGTGAGCAGTGCATGCTTATGAGGTCTCCACATGGGGTCCATTGAGGAGCACAAATGAGTAGGACCCAATCTAGTGTGCTGCTAACTTGAGCTTCCCAGGCCTCAGCAGTACTTGTCTGCTGGCAAGACTTCCTCTTCTGTGCACAACATAAAAAGTAAGAAAGTATTTCTAAAGGAAAACTTTTGACAGCTAGGTAACATTAGCATATAGCCCATATCCTAAAAAGAAAAGTTTGCAGAATTTTTCAGTTGTGTTCCAGCACTGATAAACCATGTTTCTGTGTTATCCAGAATATATAGTATGTTGGCTGCCTAATGAAATTTTCTTACAGAATGATTTAGCACAATTTGAGAAAAGAATAGACTAGACTATTTCAGTTGGGAAGGACCTGCATAGATCAAGTCCAACTGCCTGACAAACTCAGGGCTGACCAAAAATAAAAACATGTTGTTAAGGGCGTTGCCCCTTAAACACTGACAGGTTTGGGGCATTGACCCCCTCTGTAGGAAGCCTGTTCCAGTGTTTAAACACCCTTTCTACTAGTAGAGAACTGCTTCCTTATGTCCAGTCTGAACCCTTTGGGTTGCAGCGCTGCACCATTCCCACATATATTGTCACTGGATACCAGGCAGAAAAGATTTGCAATAATAACTTGATCATCCCACTCAGTCATCCAATTCTGATCTTGTGGGACTGGCATGATAACATTGTAAAATTATTTTAATAACCTTAGCTGGTATTTTCAAAACTGAGTATCTTGAGTGGCTGCTTTGTAGGGTATTATTCTGAAGCACTGAAGTATTGACTTTTCAGAAAGATCCTTTGATGTCTAAGATACTTTGAATTACAAAAAATGAAAGCCAAAAGATTTAATCCCTATTGGAGCACATCAGGTTCAGTCAGATTTAGGAGCTGTACTCTGATGTGAAAAGAAAATGGGATAAGGGGTTAAAGTTTCTTTTTTTTTTTTTTTTTGGCTGGGGGCGGTTCTGGTATGATGACAATCAACAATTGGATAATCCTATTCTAGTAGTGCCTTGGGGATATAAGAACTTTTATGCATCTTACTTTCCCATAGATGTCATGTGTCTTCCACCATGGTGAAAATGAAGTTTTCACTGAACTAGAGATTTACTGAGCTGTCCCAAGCGTCCTGTGTTTTTGTCTTGCCAGTGTGCCTAGATTATTTCTGCATTTTTTAGTTTTCTTTATTTGTTGTTTGTTCCTAAAACCACCATTTGTATTAGAAACAGTAGAAGTTTGAAGTTTGCAGATAATGGAAGGAGCTTTATGTAGTCTTGAAATACAATAAACCAGGGTAAGATAAATACTGCTGTCTTACTGTGATTAATCAAGATTCAGTAAGGAAGACTTGGCATGAAGTTGTTTTCTATAATTGCTAATAAGAGGAACACTATATAAAAAGTATATAGATTAATTGTCTTATACAATTAAATTGTGAGTAAATCCTAAATTTGTTTAATTGATAGTATAATAGTTCAAATATGTTAAAGATAGTTACGATTGGATGGTAACTTTATTGTGCAGGTAGATTTTTCATTTATTACTGTGTAGAGATAAAAATAAGTCTATGACATGGATCATTCATCACTCATCATTTTATTTGCATGGTCACCATTTAAAATTTCTCTCTGCAGAGCAGATAATAGGCAATTAGTAATTTGAGGCGGCTTCTGTCCTGAACAATCAAAATTTTACATAAAGTTTTAAGACTTTTTTTTTTTTTTTTAAATATGGATTTTCCCAACTCCTAGATAACAAAAACTGAAATAACAGGAACTCAGCATGATCTTATTAAAAAATCCAAATCTAAAGTTGTTTGGCAGGGTATTACTATTTAACAGACAAATATTGTAGCGCAGATTGCTAAGAAGCAAACTCACACTTAAAAAGAATATATTTTTATATATAGAGAGAAAAATATTAAATCTCATTCAGGTTCTTTTTTTTTTTCATTCAAGCTTATTAAAAAATCAATTTCCTTATGGAGTTTTCGTAAAAAAAACCTGAAACAACCCCCTGAAACACTTAGTATGAGCCTTACCATACTTACTGAGTTTAGCAAACAGACTTCAGTGGATTTAATCTAGAAAATAGCTGTCAACATGCAATTCATATGTGCTGATAGATATGAAATGTCAAATCCATACATATGCTATAAGACTTAACCTGTTGTCTGTTGAAGTGAGTGAGAGAAAGACATTAAGGATATTTGGCAATATGAGTTGTACTAAATTATTCTATGCATAGGCATCCCTATATCACACGTATAATAAAAAACTTGCAAAACACACATTTCCTGTGTGATTTTGGAACACAGCACAAGAAGCTCAAAATTTGTATTTGTAAACTTGATGTGCACTGGGGAGGCAATTGGTGATAGAGGACATCTTTGGATTTTTCCAAATTCCTCTCCAAGCTCTCCTCTTCCATTTCCTGTTCCACTCCTGAGAGCCATCTAGGCTGCCAGCTCTTCACAGCTAGAAGCTGTCTTTTTGTGTGAACCTTTTGTGCTGTATGTCCTCATGATCTTGTGGATGACTCTGCACCTGCAGCTCTGAGGGATTACAGATGGAATATGTATTAGCATAAAAACCTTCATGTCATAAATAGACATAGTTTATTTAACTAGTTAGATTTAATTATTTGGTCACAGGAAAAATCTGTTGCCTGCCTGCACACTGCCTTGGTAAGATCTGCATAGTTTCATTTTTAGCCATAGACAGCAGCCTAAGGCAGGAGCCCAGTCACACTGTTCCAGTCAGTGAAGAGGGTTACACTCAGGTGTGATTCACATTTACATATGTGGAATTGCTCCCTGGAAATGCTTTATTCGCCATATGGGGAGGCAAAGTTGACAGGGCTCCTAACACAGGCAATTAAATGAGCTGAAATCTGTCCAGGTCCTACTCCTGTGCACATCTACATCTACTCCTCTTTCACCTCTTTTCCTCCCTCACCAAGATGAGACTGCTGTATGGAACAGTGTGCTCTTCTGCAGAATTTGGCACAATCCTTGCTGAGCAAACTTCCACCTTTCACGATGGTTTCCTTTTGAAGCCTTCTTTAAAAGCACGTGGTACTTCTAAGCACTTGTTTGCCTTGTCCTAGCATGCATGTGGTAGTAGATATTTGAGGTGAATAATGGGAATAGTCTTGCAAACTGGATTTCCAGGGGGACAAACCTATGTCTGCAATTGCCTCGCTATGGTTTCCCAAGATGAAGAAGGAAAACCTGGAAATTGGTTAGCAGAAAGGGAAAATGCCACTAGAAAATGTGTTGATACTAAAGAGTATATGGGCATCCTGAATATGGTACTGCATTTCTTCTGGTACCCAGAGTTCATGAATTCAGAGAATAACCTATTTCAGATTGAATAAGGTCTTAAACCTCAGCCATGACAGTCAGTGCTTCTTCAGCAGTTCAAATATAGGAATAATAATTAGTAGTGAGCTAGACATCTGGGTTTAATGCAGAATTTATTCCACATCTTCCAGTTTCATATGACTAAACTGTTGATTTTAATTGTATCAGTCAGAATTTGGCTGTTCACTCACAGGTATGATGTACCTTAATCATTTGTAGGCAGGCACATGCCTGTTTAAGACTCATTTCCTGTGTAGATAATTTACTGCAGTTCCCTGGAGACATTATATGCATATCACAAAAGCCAGCACCAACAGCAAGCTTACAAATAACAAAACAAGTGATTAATATTAATTCCTATATTCCACTTTTGTCAAAGCTTTTGGAATTTTTTTTTATCCTGGAAGAAGATAAAATAGGACTACAAATTCTGCCTATGTGAGAGGTTACTAGCTTTTAACTTGCATAATAAAAATGTTATATTGACAGGGTTTCTTTCCCTCTTGATTTACTCAGCAGTTTTTCTTTAAGAAAAAAAAAATGGCATTATATAATCACAACAGATAAGTTGTGATAGCTATTATAGTAGTTTTTAAGCAATATATAATACATGTAGTCAACCTAAAGTATGATCTTAACCTTTTTTAATACAAAATTAATCATGTCCCAAGACCCTCTCATTCCCCATCTCCTTTAATGTATTGTGTTTCTTTTTTTTCCTTATCTGGAAATGTCATCAGCATGTGATTAGGATGAAAAAAGGTGATGTACACTTGGTACTTGACAATAAGGGGGGTTTAGTTCTGTAGAAGCATTGCAAGAGCTAATTAGAACAAAGAAGCTGACCTTTACTAAAAATAACACCTTTAAATATTCCAGTGAGAAGTTAGGTTATACTTAATGACCATCTGGAAGACTTCCTGAGCAGTACAAATGCAGTGTCAAAATAAGGCTTTATTTCCATTATGATTTTTAAATGAAAGAAAGAAAAGTTATGATCTCCAATCTCAACAAGGCTAATACATAGTTTTCAGCTTGTCAATAGCTTGTCTTGTCAGCTAAGTATAAATGTCAGAATAAGTAGCATTGGAAATGCCAGATTTTTGTCCATTATGGATATGTTTTTTCCTAAATATTTATGACTGTTACCAGCTACTGTTTTTTTAATAGTAAATTCAGTGGTTTGGAATTCACTTTGCTTTTTATAAAATCATAAAATATCCACTAATCTAGATTTCTATCCATTTATGATTGTGTTTAGCTTGTGTTACTTGTCTGGAAACAGTTTTACCCTTTGGACTTTTCCAAGTTCTTGAAGTTGTAGATGCCCCATCACTGGAAGTGTTCAAGGCCAGGCTGGGAAAGGCTTTGAGCAGCCTGGTCTAATGGAAGTTGTTCCTGCCCATGGCAGAGGCCCTGGAATTAGGTGACCTTTTGAAGTCCCTTTCAGCACAAACCCATTCTATGATTCTGTATTTAAATGTGATTTTCCAGGAGATTTTCACTAATGGAATTTTTCAGATACACTCCTGTTTCTTTTAGTAGTTAATTTGAAGGAAAAAAAAAAAATAGGCATGCAAGGAATTGAATTTATTTTATGTGAATAAAGTCACTTTTGACTTTTGAGTTGAAAAATTTTGTCCTCAGTACAGACCATTCTACCAACAGTTCCTTGGTGAGCTGAATGAAACCTGCTCCTTTTTAGGTGCTATTGTAGCAATTACTGACTTGCCTGATATGTCTACAGATACTGCTTTTCTTTTTAATCTTTGTTAAAAAGGTCAAGTAGTTGTGTTCCATGGTCACGGAGTACTTTTCATATAGATGACTTCCGTAAGGTATCTGATGCAGAGCACTTCAAATGGAAATTGAAATTAATTATTTTAAAACATGTATAAATTTTAATATCCTGTGTTCATTAATTGAAAGTAATGCTTTAATGCATACAGAGTTTAAGTCAATATTGGATCCTGAATTCTTAAATGCTCAGTTGTACAGAGAGCTGTACTATTGTAAAGCAAAATCCTTAATTCTGTTTCAGTTGTGAATTAGTCCTGCTGCAAGCCAGGTTCTTATTTCAAGATCTCTGTAGTGGTAATAGCTGACAAGAGAGCTCAGAGTACACATTGTAGACATAGGATCACAAAGGCTTTTCTGAGAATTATGTGGGCATAGAGAATGGAGATTAGACTTTGAGCATAAGACTAGTCTTGTTAATAGTTAAAACAAACTTTCTATGCATGGTAATCAAGTAAATATGGAAATGGAAAAGGGAGGATGAATGCTGGATAAAAAGAAATATAACTTTTTACCTTTTTTTCCCCTCTAAAGTATAAACATACTAAATTATTCAGACTATAATAAGGGGATTTAGCATATGGAATTATATCTCTAAATCTGTCCATACTATAGTTGTGTGGAAGATATAAAAGCTGAAAGAAAAAACCCATTTAAAAACCCAGCATACTGAATAATCTGGAATATTTGTTACTCTATGGGTTGTTTTATTTTACACTTTTGGCTGTTTTTCTTCACACAGTTAGAGGGAAAGGAAAAAAAAAAAAAAAAACACTGAGGACATTTTTTCAAAGTACTTGCTTTATGGCCTCCAGACAAACAGCTTAATTTTGCCTGGTTCGCATTAGAGTCACTCACGACAAACTGTGCTTTCCAGGCTATTCTTACATTCAAGCTAATGAACATGCACTAAGCCATCCAGGTAATGAAATGTCACTGTTGACTGCGATATTCTGTAGCCTCTACTGGCCTGTTGCCAGACTTTCTTGCTCCAGCCAGGGAGCCTGAAATGAAACTTTGGCTGTTACTGGAAATTTCGTGTTGTAATGACATAATGTAGGACTGTGTGCCTCCCTCCTGAGCTGGCACAGAGGAAAATCACTGCCACATTTGCAAACTACTGCCTTGTGAAATGAGTTTGGAGCACTGCAGTTTCATATCACTCGAGAAGTTTCATTGTAATATGGCTGCATTTTAGCCTTTCCTTGTTTTCACTTTCCTGTCAGAATGTCATTGAGAAGAGAGGGTGTGGTTCAAAATTTGTCAGTGCAGTCCTTGGTTTCTAACATATCTTTTAAGTGTGACCCTGCTTATAGGTGGTGAATTGCTGGCCAGAGAATTTAATGATGGAATCAATGTCCTACAACTAGGCAACACCAACTGAAAGTAGTTGGTGAGTGGATGGTTTATTTTGGTTTTGCTATTGGAACAGGACTTGAGGATGAAAAAAATATGTCCGACAGTTTACTACCATTATTGAGGGAATATAACTTTCTGAGGATGCACCACCTGAATAAGCACAATTCCTGTGTCTGCTAAGTATATTTTCCTTGATTCTTCTTGGTGCCTGGTCTCAAAATAACTCCTCAGATCACTGCAGTTCCATTCTCTGAGCATAGCTGCATCTGTTGGGATTGGCAATATTTACTGTGGTGTCCAGCTCATGCTGCAGAACCAGGGAGAGTGATGCTTGAGTAGGTACAATATAACATTTCTGTGGTACTGAAGTTTTCCTTCCTGACCATTCTTATCTCTTGTTTGTCAGAATGGGGAAGACTTAGTGTCTTAGTTATGGTTTAGTGCTTGTTTGTGTTAGACCTGAAAGATGGGGAAAATGCGTGAGCAGAAAATTCTGGGATTTTTTCCCTTCCACTCTACTGAACTTTACTAAATACTTTATGCTTAGAAATGTTTAATAGCTTATATAGTTCCCTTTGCATTAAGTAACCTGTGTTCAGAGAGAGAAATACCATCACTTGAGATTTACATTGTAGTTTTAACAGTATTTGCCATCTCTAGATCACTGGGAAGAGATGAAATTTCCTAATAACCTTGTGAACAAAGCTGCTCTCTGGCTGAGGGCTGCCTTGCTGCATTTGTCTTTTTGAGCCACGAGCCTATTTCCCCACCTTGCCTCTGTACTCTATTCTTGTTTGTATCTAAGGACTTGTATTAAGTGCTACTAAAATAAATTTATTAAAGGGACATTCTCCTGCACTAATGGTGAGAGTTAACTTTCACTGCTCCCTGAAGGGGAAAGCATGTCAGTAATTGAGGCATTCCCCTTGCTGTTTTGTGAACCTTGTGGTGGTGTATGAAAGATGTCTTGAATTATTCAGTGTTCCTTGTTAGTTATGTTTCTCCTTGGTTTCTCTCTGTAGTTGATGTCATTTGTTAAGGTGAGATGTTTTTTACTGTGTGAATAGAGCCCAGATTTATGAAAAACATCCTCCTTTTTAATTTTTGTCATGTCTAAGAGGTAGCATTTAGTTGTTGACATTTTCTCTTTATCCACCTTTTAGGATATGAAATGTTTGGAAAACTTTAGAAAAGCATATTATTTTGTTAAACTTCCAACACTGATGGAAAAAAAACTTGCACAACATTGCAATACTGCTGATGCTTGCAGTCCTTAGGGTAATTTAATGCTGAGATCACAGAGAATGCTTAACAGGATAAGCATTCCCATTCTGTTTTATTTTAAATGACCTCTACCTATAGGTGCAATTATTGCTGAAAATCCTCTTCTTTACATTGCAGACTTCAACACACATCCATAAAGACAACCTTTCATAAGAGCGAAGTGCACGTATACAAACATGGAGTTTTTATTTAGAGTTCTTTTTCTGGAGTTACCAGGTTTCTCTTAGTTTGGGTAATCTTAAATTACTCTTAGTAGGAAAAAAAAAAAAAAAAAAAGAAAGATAGAAGAAGGAAGGGAAAAGAATTTATATCAGTTATTTAATCCTTCAACTGTCTACAAAGAGCAGCAGCAATGGCCCCAGCCCAGATATGCTGTCTGTAGGAAAAGCTGTAAGAACAACCCATTCTGGCATGAGAGCATTTAATTATATAAACGTCATGAAAAAGTCTGTCATTTTTATGACTATGATCTAGTTAGGTCTTTATTAGTCTTTCAGCTTTGATTTCCCCACCTCACAGGGTAATAAATTATCTTTTTAACTTAAAATAGCTGTGTAGTGTTCAGATCAGAGATCACAGTGAAAATGTTACTTTCTGTTATGGTCTGCCAGTACCAACCCCACCAAGGTGAGCAGTAATGTGGCCTCGCATTGATACTAACCATCAGAGAATGCAGAATTACTTTTGAAAGTATTTCTTGCCTTGCTTGTTGCTGATCTCTTTGCAGTGGGAGTAAATGTATTTTCCTGATTTGTCAAGGATGGAAGAGGTGATCATATGCTTATAGACCTTAGGGTAAAGGACAATGAAGGAACACTTTTTTAATCTTTCAAAAATGCAGAAAACATCCCTCTATATACTGAAATATTTTTGTCTTCTATATGGTTTTCTGAGCACCTGATGGACAAGGACACATGCATTAGGCTGGCTAATCCACTGGAATATCTGGCAAAGAAAGCCAAATTTTACCCTTAGACCAGCCCAAATAAAACCCAAGAAAACAAGAAATAATGCAGTTCTGAAAGTTAATGTTTCCCAGATGAGGGGAAAAAAACCCACTTTTGCCTCTTGGTAGACAAAAAGTATTTCTAGCAGTATAATTGAGAATGTTCATCAGTTCATGCAAGTTTGTTATAATTGAAAGTCTTAATTCTGTCTTTGCAAGGTCACCTTGGTCCCTAACAGAGAATTTCATGAAAGCCAAGAGACTGAAACACTATTCCCAGATTCTACCACTGACCTGCTTTTGCAAATTATCTCACATCTCTTACTTCACTTTTTCATATTTGTATGAAAATTTTTACTGTACACTCCCTCAAAGGCAGGGCTCCTTTTGTTTTAGTGCACTATCTCTAGGCTTGGTTTGGACTTAGGAGAAGATATAGATGTGTGTAGTGCTGTTTGCATTTTATCTTAATGGTTAATAGAAAACCTGTGAAACAGCAAAAAGCATGAAATCCATTGATTTGGGTAAAAATCTCAGCTATCTTTGAAAGATAAATTCAAATAAATGGTGTAAAGTAACTCTTCTGTTTCAGCCTTAACATCTTGTAATAGCTGACACTGGCAATCTGATTTTGTTCTTTTCTAAGCTTAAATAGCACTTTTTAAACATTGTACATCTTGTTATTAGAGACTTCATTGCATTTTTAGTGAACTTTCTATGTAGTTCAGGGCTCCATCTAGAGAGATGATTTAGCTTTATTGATGTGGTAATAAAATGAAGTTGATGTGGAGAGCTGTAGGTGTGTCACACTTACTGACACTGGTGTAAATTGCTTAACTAATGCCCTATGTGTAAGGTTGAAAGTGTCCCCTCAGATTTGGGGAGCTTACCAGAACAAATTCTAAATGAAACATTTTTCCTTCTGGCATGGTTAAACAATTCACAATAAAAGAGAGGTGCAAAAATTGAAAGCTTGAAGAAATTATTTGAAATTTTTGTACAGTCAAGCAGAAAAAGAATAGAGCTTTTTGGGGCAAAAGCTAATAGAAAACCCAAAACATACACCCATATTTTTCAACCTAAGAAAATAAAAGTTGAAGCTACTCTTTATCCAGAAAGATGCAAATGAAGTGCTGAACAAAAATGCAGCTGTTTCATTGTATAAGTGTCTCTACAGCTCTGACTATCATACTAATAAGATTTTAATCTGCAATGCTCATAAAGAGGTAAAGGACAAATCATTTATTGAAATTCATTCCATGTGAGATGGCTGCGTGGAGCTTGTTCAGTAATTCACAGCCTCTCTCAGACATTCTGCTTTTTTATTTACCAGGGAACTATTATGACTGTTTTTCCTTTTGGCAGTAGGGTAACAGCTTCTGGTACCTGCCTCACACTGGCATTTTAGATGTTTATCCTAGAGGAAAGATGTGTCCCGAAATGTTCCAGTGTTGTAACTGCAGCTAAATTTGTCCAGGCAGCTTTACAGGAGCAAGGTGCTACTGAAAAACAAAAAAACTGTGCTGTAAATTACAGGCTATTTTTATGGAAGTAGAAAATAATTTTCAAATATTTCTGTCTCAAAGTCTTGAGGCTGCAGAGAGCATACTACAATATGATGTATATATTCTATAATGGAAATAGAAGAAAATAATTTTAAAGAAATTATTACTTCCTTAAAATTTTCCATTTTTTCTTTTTTTGAAGAACCCTGTTTCTAACTAAAATTAACTTTTTTAAATGAAATATTATTAGATAATCTACTATCACAGGATTATAAGCATTTTAGAGCAAGTATGTTTGATTACAGATATTTCTTCTAATTATCCTGCATGCGTAAGGACAACTTGAAATCAGAACTTGGTTTCTGATTCTTATTTGCAGTTTCTCCTGAAACACCTTGGTTTGAAGACACCATTGTGCTAATTATCATCCATTGCATAAAGCAACTGCATTGACTGCAGACCTCTAGCACTTTCCATTTCACTCTCACAGCTGTGGGAAATAGAGGATTCCTCTTCATCGACCTGGATTTGTAGTTGTTGGACTTTGTGATCTTTTTGGGTCCCTTCCAAAGCAGGATATTTTGTCATTCTTGTGAAGATACTCGGAAACATTTGTGTATGATTATCTGCACATTGGCATCTCAATACAGAAAATCAGCAAAAAGCTTGCAACTTTAATAATGTTGCCATTTTAAGCACAATCTCTAGTAAAAGATGAAACAAGTAAGGCAGAAGACGTGGCATGTGAATACTTAGAGATGACATTTTGGTTCAAATTAGAATTTCTGTGTGAGATTGCTTTCTTAGGAGACTGATGTACTTAGTAAATCAAAGGAACTTTTGAAGAGTAATTTGACACGAAGAGCAATGTGTTCATATTTTGATTTCACACAACACAAAAATGTCAGTTATCAGAATGGTGTTGATTATGTTTAACAGCTGCTTATCCAGATGACAAAGAGAGCTGTGGGTAAGTATTCCAAAGTTTAAATCTGGCCTCTTTAGTACCTTTTGAAGCATTTTAAAGCACAACAAACAAAAAGGTTGTCAAAAAATAAAATAAAAAAAAAGGCACTTGGATTGTGTATAATTTGTGAATTGATGATTTAAGTTAAATTGTAATATAAATTATACTGAATTTTGACATTCATGAGCACTATGAAATTTCTAGAAACTAATATAATGCTCTTGAAATAATAATTTAATTAAAATCTTGTGGGGATGAGGCTGTTAATCATGTTAAAGAGGTAAAATTTGTACATTTGAAAACCTCCATTATCTACTGAGGTATTAAGGTAGGTTTTTTGTGATGTGTTCAGGGTGTGATGCACCCCCCATATGGCTACTGACAATGCAAAAATAATTTCTGTTTGCTTTCTAGAGAATTATAAGGTTGACTCAAGGTTTGAGCAGCCTTCACTGTGCCATATCTATTAAGAATTTTCATTTCATTACCATGGCAATAAATAAATTCTGATGTGAAATAAAAATTAGTAAGTATATCCGCCAGAAGGCAGTTTACAGAGCATGTACATTTGGGAAGGAGGAGAAAAAAGATCAGAACTCTTTTCTCTCCCTGAAATATGAAAAATACTGCTATTATAAAAAGCACAGTCTTAATTTTAGGCTGCTCATATAGTGATCTTGAACAGTTCAGAAAGACCACTCATTTTATACGGTTCTTTATACTCTTTGAATACTTAATATTGGGTTTTATAAAATCATCTATAGGATAAACTCTACAAAACATAGCATCCATGGCACAATTTGTAACCTAGTAGATACAATTCCTGAGTTAAATTATTATCAGACTAAAGACTTATTCATCCTGTACATTTTAAATGTTGGAGGAATCTGCTAATGTGCAAGGTGGCCCAAAATTAAAAAGTCATTTAATCAGCACATTAATTGTTCTGTTGGTGCTTTTTTTTTTCCCCTTCCATTACCAAAAAATCTCTGACAGAGAATAATGGAGACTCTATAATTATGAATTAAACCAAATAAATGCTCTAGTCACATATTCAGGTAATGATCTTGCCTAGAGTTTATCAAAAATTTATGTGTTAAGGGAAGGGTAGTTGGAAGATATGAATATCTTTTATGAATAATTGAGTTATTATCATATCTTCTCTTAAAGGTATAGATAGAGTCTGTAAGAAAGATGTTCATGCTGGCAGATTCAGGAGGGGAAAATTGCATGTAAATTGTAACAGCATTAAATAAAGAGATGTTTCAAGTGGGGGAAAGGAAGGGAAAAAAAATTCAGTTTTCCTCATGGCTGTGATCACTGATAAGATGAAATGGTGGGTAACATTGTGGTGAAAGTCTATGTCTGGAATATGCAGAAGCTCTGAAACTACATTTTTAAAAAAATCAACATTGTAATTACGTTGTTGACTTTGAAAAATAGTGTATTTAATCCTTTGGATGGAGAAGAGTCTGACAAGTGAAGACAGATATTTTTGCTTGTGCTCTGAGTAAAGGAGATGGACAAATTCAAAGTGTAGTGATGTCAAAGTGTAGTGATGTCCAACCATGTTACATGAGG
>VZRH01004459.1:594565-608349 GCA_013397555.1 Urocynchramus pylzowi | reverse complement strand
TTTTTTTTTTTTTTTTTGTGTCGATTATTTCTTGGCAAAGTAGGGAAATCTAAAGTTGGTTACTGCCAGAATTTTTATTCATATTTGAATTAGTTAAAAAGAATTGCTATGCTGTGTCTGACTATGGGGTCCAACTTGTTTATGTGTCCCACCAAGCGTGTGGGAATTATACCAGAACTGGGAACACTTAAGTGATAGTATTGGCCCAGCCTCCAGCTTTTCAGCTAAGAGAATTACTTTGAAAACAATTCTATTATCCATTGTTTATTTAATTTTATTTCACTTTTGCCTCTTTTTTTACAGATTTAAGTACTGCCATCTATTATGTCTATTAATATTTCCTAGAATGATGCAGAAATCATCTATTTTTCTTCAGCTCTCCAATGGCATTTTTAATTTTGTGCCTCTCTCTGTTTTTCCCATCCCTTCGTCGTTTTTATTGATTACTTTTCCTCTAAATTAGGCAGACATTACCATACTTACCCTAGCTGGATTTTATTTGCATTTCTTTGATCCTCAGGCTTTCTTGAAGAACTGGTAGAAACTGGTTCCCAGTTACTGTTGAAAGGTGAAGTTATTACTTTGCTCATTATACTCAAGAGGAGTTTCTTTTATCTATCCCTTCCCCCCTGCCCCCCTCCCTTTTTTTTCCCTTTCTTTTCCATCCTTATTTTAATTTCACTAGACATTTGAAATTTCTAGTGACATTAATCTTCATAAATGTGATTTCTGTTGCTAATATTTTAGTGTATTCTGATTTAAAAGGGACTCAGAAGCTCACCAAGGAATATGTCAGGGTTTTTTTCCTCGTTGCAAAAGCTTCTGGGTAAATTAACGAGTTTAACACATTTATGCAGCCATGAAGCAGATATAAACTGCTTGAGGGGGTCTCAGAACATAATTGGCACAATCTGGGGGCCTAGGCAGCAGTCTCTCATGCACTTGAGGAATCTGAGATTCAAAGAGATCTGCATGAAGTGACAGATATGCCACAGGACCTTTAGAAATCTGACCTTTTCTGGAGTGACAACTCTCTGCTTGGCAAGATACCCTGGGGAATCTAAACTGCTACTAGTCTCATATACAGAACCAGCTGAATTCCACCCTAGATCTTTTGTTTCATGTTCTTAACATGCTGTAACACTTTGATGTGCAGTGTTTGCAGTGTCATGCACCAAAACTTAGATTTTGGGAAAATCTCTCGTGCTTTACCTAAGAGCTGGTGTTATTTGAAAAGATCCTGTTTGCTTTTTGTGTGTGTGATTTGCTTTTTTGTATGTTTGTTTGGGTTGTGGGGTTTTTTTGGGGGGTTTTGTTTTTTTGTTTTTGGTTTTGTTTTTTTTTTGTTTTATTTGTAGTGTTCTCTGTGGTGTATGCATGTATACAGTACCTCAATCATCACCAGGGAAGACAGAATACTACAAGCTTTTTTATAAATCCAACCCTTAAGAATGATTTTTTTCCAAATTCCTGTTGTCTATAGAGTTAGGCATAATTAGCTTCAGTATTTCATGGCTTTCCAGTTAAGAAAGAAATTAAATAATGACTTCTGTTTTGGAAGATAAGGGAGATTTTAGTATCTGCATTGCTTTTTTAAACTGCCTTAAGTCTGTGTTGCTAAATGTCTCATTGGAGGAGTGGGGAGAAAAAAAACTTCCTTTAGTTGCTCTTTTTAGGCAAGTGCATGCATTAATTATTTTTTTAGAGAAGAAAATAAGTTCCTAGTAAGTAGAAAGTAGAGGAAATAAGATAGGAATAACAGAAAAACCTTCCCCCTGATTCAAGACAAGATCAGCAATTAGACAGCAATTAGGTGATAGATGTCCTTCTACACTCTGGAAATTCAACATTTTACTGGCCATCTAGTCAATTTACTCCAGCATAGCTTGTATTTATGAAATTTTCCTTTCCAAATGTTTATTGGAATTAAATACTTCACCTCTATTAACAAATTTGTAGCTCCTTCTTATTTCAGACAACCTTTTCTTTAAAGACTAGTGACCTCTTTATGACTCTTTACCTCACTAGACAAAATATATCCATTCTCCCCCCATAAATTACATTTTTAAGACTTCTTCTCTCTTGTCTCTCTGACTCTTAGTCACTTCACAGTTTTCTTGCAGTGTTTGACTAAAAATCCACTTTGCAGCTGAAGTATTTCAAGCTGTAATTTCCTACTCGCAAGTACCTTCCCTTCCTTTTTTTGTTCTTATATTGTCCCTAACCACCAGCCCTCCAAAATGTTTTGTAAATGCCCACAGAAAGTTCATGAGAAAACTTGTTTTCATTGCACTTGGAGATATTATTGGGAAAGGAAAAAAGAAAAAGAAAAATGGGAGGCAACACCTTCAAAGTCTGATCCTGACTGATATAATCCTCTGATGATGTCATCCACGACCTTCTTTTGTGCTTTACAGTGAAAATATAATTTCTTATGCCAAAGCTGGAGAAATCATAGAATTTTCTCAATTACACAGTATTGAACAACTAGCATGTGAATGCAGTGCTGAAACTCAGCAGAAAATTATTTTAGAGAGTTTTAAAAAAATCAGTTATACAAGTGTTTAAAGGAATGAAGGCAATAAAACACTTTAATCAAGCCTAGTGCTGTGCAAATCATGACAAAAATTATCTGAGCAACAAAATTCATTTTCGTTTGGACTGTTTTACTTCTCTTCAGATAATAATGACGGAGTCAGTTTGTGCTATTTGACAGTGATTATTTCTTTTTATATGCCTATCTTTATTATTTCTTTTTATCTGCCTATCTGTATCTTGTATTGCCTAGATACAAGAGAGGGCTTCCAGCTGAAGAAGATACTTTGCTTTAGGTGATAAGTAGAATCTTTCTACTTTGCTTGCAGATTAATTTCTACTAATTTGATGGGAGAGTGTTGTTGGTGCTGCTCTAGAGCAATGACACTCAGGCTTGACAGTCCCACATAAGGTGTATATCCTCCCCACCCCTCGAGCCCATGCCTCTCCTGAAACACCAAACCAAAACCCAAACATACCTTGCATTATAAAATTCTAATAATGCATTAATAAATGCACTAAAAAGGAAAAACATTTCCTTTTAGGTGCTTCAGTCATGTACATTAAATATTTCCTAGTGGTACTGCTGAATTCATTTCCTTTGTGCTCCTTTACTTCTCATAGAAGAAAATAAGTAAAACGAAGGGCAGCATTTCATTTCTGATAGAGTTTATGGAATCACAGAATCACAGAATGGTTTGGGTTGAAAGGGACCTGGAGGATCATCTTGTTCCATGGCCCTGGATGTAGGCAGGGACACCTTCCACCAGACCAGGCTGGTCACAGCCCCTTCTAACCTGGCCTTGAACACTTCCAGGGATGAGGCACCTACAGCTTCTCTGGGCAACCTGTGCCAGTGCCTCACCACCCTCACAGTAAAGAATTTCCTCCTTATATCTAAACTAAACCTGCCCTCTGTCAGTGTAAAACCATTACCTCTAGTCCTATCAGTCCACATCCCTGTAAAAAGTCCCTTTCCAACTTTTCTGGTGGTCTTGGAGAACTTTGAGGTCTGTTCCATCTCAAACCATTCTATGATTTTATGAAGAACATCTCCAGATTAATGACAAATATCTCATCTTGGCTTCTAGAATATTACAGCAGAGGCTGCAATTTCTATTCCCAGTGTTTTTGAGAGTGCAGAGCGGGAGGGAAAGGTCAGAGAGATTTTTTGCAATTGCAACTTTGGTAGCTATAGCTTCTGCTTTAGGCATTATTTTCATATTATTGGTTTGGTATGGAGAGATATGTGTGTCCTTGCATGGGATCAAGCTTGCATGATTGACTTAAAAAAAAAAAAAACAAAAAACAGTTCAGGGTTCAGTTCATCCAGCAGCACTCACTGCCTCTGGCATTTAATTATGTAGCTCTACTAACTATATGAGGGAAGCTTTTTATTTTTTTCTTTTTTTTTTTTTCACACGCTTTTCATAAGGCTACTACATCTTTATTGGCTACATTGAATATGTGTCAAAGGAGTTGTTTCTCATGCTGCATGAGTGCGCTGATGCTGTGAATATGCTGTTGGCAACTCGAAAATAGAAAGCAGTAACATCAGTGCAATAGAAGACGACCAGTTCAGGACAGACAAGTGAGAGAGAGCAGCTACCACATAGCCTCATAGAACAGTTGTTAATAATGGATTAGAATCCTCTCTGAGGCTCTGAGATAGGGCAGATAAAAATGATAACTAGTTTTGTGTCATATGCATGACGTAAACTCAGTTTGAGGTTGCACAATTAATAGCATTAAGTACCATAAAATACCGCAAAATTTATGATACAGAATACTACTGTAAGCAGGAAACAAAAATGCTTTCATGAGGCTTTGAAAAAAGGGAAACATATTAAATATATTATAGGTTTTTTTTATTTTTAAGTGAGAAAACAGTTATCAGAAGGCTGGGGTTAAGAATGAACTACCTACTGGTAAATAACGCAGCTTTGATGAGTCACAGAGGAAGTGTACCTAGTGTAAAAGCAGCATCTCATGAGGTTTTGTGCCCACATTACCAAAAAAGGTGTTCCTTGGATGGGCATAAAGGGAAAACCCAACAGTCAAGCCAACTGAAGTGGCCATCTCTTCTTACCATTTTTAAGTGGAGACAAACTTTGGAAGAGCGTCTACTGAAGAAGCACAAAACTAGATTGAATTGTTTTCAGGTAATGTGTCAGTTGCAGAATACCTTGGCTGCTGTAAGTAATATGAATAAACATGATTGGCAATTGCATATGGTTGTGTCTAAGAGATTAACATTAGATATGCCTGTCCTATATCATTCCTAATTTGCAATAATTTTTTTGAAACTTGTTATGAATATGTTCTCAGAATTTTTGTTAATGCTCACCCAAGAATATGATGCTTTAAAAGGCTAAGACAGTTCTCACTGATACTTTCTGAAGTGTCAGAATGTATAATTTAGTAGGTTTTGCTGAAAATCAGGGAGTCTTTGCAACATCTCAGAGAAGAGTTCTGAAATAAGGGATAATTCATTTTGGGTATCAGTATGGCTATATAAATTCTGTAGTGAATATAATGACTGCTATGAAGTATTATATGTCAAAGATTACTAAGGAAGTCTTATTTCCGCAGCATTATATTTTTTCTGTTCCATACTTGATTAAAAGAAAATTGAAAATAAATTGTTTGCAATAAGTACAGCAAGTTTTTAAGCAGAATGTTGACAGTCATGTAATGTCTGCAAGACTGTGCAAGTTTTCACCATGCTTCAACTTCATGGTTTGAAATCCCAAATTAAACTGTGTTAATAATAAATATGGGCTTGGACATGGTAAAAATACATGAAAAATTATATCTCAATATGGCTTGGTAACAACTTGATTAAGGTCAAAGTCTTCTGCTGACTTCAGTGCAAGCACAATTTCAGTAATAATCTCAGGAATATTTATACTCTGACTAGTAGTGTTAGAGATCAATATAATATATTGTGTACAATGCTATTTATTTCTATTTTCAGGGTGTTTGTGCAGCCAACTTAGTTTCTACTATTATTTTGCTACTGTGATTAAACAAATTTAGTCTCATCAATGCTGTTACTTGTAGATGGGCATTTATAAGTAATGCAAATAAAGTCGTATTGTCCTAAGTTAACCTTCAAGCAGAAATCCTTTTAAACTTCAGAAGACAAAACTCAACTGTATAAAAGAGCATAAAGCATTTTTTAATGAGGAATAGATTATATTATGGTTCTGGTAGCAGTACTTTAGTGATAATGGGAAATAGGTCATAGCAATCATTCACAATTCCTTTCTTTTCAGAAGTTTCTTTTTTAAATGCACTGAAGGCTGTAAGAGAAGATTATTTTAAAGAATTCTTGTACTGTTCATTTTCATAATAATCATTTATGGAATTAACAGCTTTGTACTCATTTTCTTGCACCTCTCTATGAAAACAAAATCCCAAAGGAAACAAACAAACAAAAAAAAAAAAGATAGAATAGATTTTAAAATGTACTTTCATGTTTTTAAGAACTGAAACATAATTCTTTTTAAATGTTCTGTAGCACACATGACTTTGATTAAACAAACAAATAAATTTGTAATCTTTCCAACTTTAGTATGTGGTAGTGGAAGGAAAAGTTTCTAAAGGAAGCAACTTTTTGTAAATCTAAAATATAGAGATTTAATATATTACCATGCTTAACATAGGAAAGTCTACAGATATTTGAATACAAATAGATTTGCCAGTACAATATAAACAAGGTGATGTTTATTGTTTAATTTCATGTTACAGTATGTATGAAGTGATTTGCAAAATCTGTGTAGCAGCTTGGTATTGATTTTGAGTGTAGGTGACTGATTCTTGGGGAGGGGGAAGAGCAAAATAAATTTGGTTCATATACTGCCACATTTGAGTTCGGGGTGGATAGTCAAGAATTATATTAATTAGGTGGTCATAAAGTGCAGATTTATCTAGGAAAGAAACTCTGAGTGATTAATTGCAAAAGGATCTTGAAAGACTGTAAGATAAAATGGCTGATGAAATTTAAAATTAACAATTATAGATCTGTGCATGTGATGGTGGAGACTGGATGAACACTTTTAATATTGTGAGTTCTGGATACCACGGACAGAAATCTTAGTTATGGTCATTCCCAAATAAACTCAGCTAAAACAAGCAAACAAACAAGCAAAAAAACACAGGAAAAAAAGGCCCAAACAAACCACAAAAAAAACCCAACAAAAATCCAAACCTTAAATCCCTTCTTCTATGCTAGAAATTATTAGAAAAAGTGGAAAAGCACAAAGCACAGAAAAAGACTGACATGACCAGAAATGAAGAGAACAGATGCAGAACTTCAGGCAGGAGTTACTCTTTCAGTAGGACAACCTTTGCAGGAAATAACACCTGGGACTTATGAAACAGCTCAAATGGTTTCTGTAATATCTCACTAATCTCAGTTCAGCCTGGAAACAGCCTTAGTATCATGGAATCCCAGAATGGGTTGGGTTGGAAGGGACTTTAATGATCATCTAGTTCCAACCTCCCTGCCATGGGCAGGGANTTGGGTGCCCCTTTCCCTCTTTTTTTTTTTTTTTTTTTTTTTTCCTTATTTGCCTCTGAGCAAGAGAAATTGCTATCATATTGACAGTCAAATGAGATTGACATTAATTATGCTCCAGAATGAGTTTGAAGCCCTTTTCACCTTCCTCTATATGCCTTTATTGCTGTGCATATTTGAAGTTGTTTGAAGTCTGAAAACCTTGCAAGTCTTCCATTGACTAAATTAGGTCTCTGCTGAACCCTTGTACTGGAGAACCAGTTTCTTCCTTCACAGGTGCTATCATGATAGTAGCAATGGAGTTAAAGTTCACATGTGCTGTGTACATGTCATATTTTGTGTTCACTTTTCCAGTCTTTAGCTCACCTGAGGGGTCACTATTCCCCATGGAGAGTGTCAGGTATTTTGTGTCAACATAACTGTCTACCATAAATATTTAGCAGGCCATAATTTTAAGAGAGAAGGGGAATTAAGTGTTTTCCTTTGCATGCAGGTTGCAGGCAGCTTGTTGTGCCACCAGTTGTGTCTTTGCTGTTTTGATGCTGCTACATGGGAGTTATGCTTGAATGCAGTCAAGTGTAGTAGGTATTTTCTTCTAGCTATTGCAGTTTGTTGCACACTAGTGTCCCTTATAATGGAATTGAACAGAATAAAAAATGTATTCAATTTCTTAATGCAATTTTACTCTAATTAGATAGGGAAGGAAAACAACTATCTATAATTGTTACACTGCATAAATCTTTCATGGCCAAAACAAATCCTTGAGCAAAGAAATACAGCCTTCCTTCCCCTTCTTCCTGAGTCTTTCCCTGCTGTCATTGTCGTTATCTTGCCTTCTGGTGTTGTTTTTTGAAGTGCCAAAGTAGTGAGTTTCAAAGGCAAAGAACAAGATACAATAAAAGAATCTTTCTTTTGTTTCACACATATAAAGCAGTTGTCTTCTGCAGTATGCAATTCCCTTAATAACTGGTCTTAATCTAATATATTGAGACAATTAGTCATATAGATATTTCTGGACTACATTTATACTAAATGAATATAAGTCTGTGTTAGCACCATTACGAATAAAGTGAGGCATTGTGTAATTGTGAAAAATGATTGCACAAAGTGATTTCCTAAATACATTTGTTCCCATACCACTTGATCACGTACAAGGTGCTGGTGGACTTCAAGAATTGATTCTTGAAAACCCTATCTTTTTAGGGTGCAAGAGAAGAGATCAAAAGGGGTAGAAATGGAGAATAGCATTTCATCTCATGAATCTATTCTCTACTGTATGACTGCAGCCTGACTTGTATATGACAAATTTAGCTTATAAGATTATTAGGTTTAATAAAATCCAAACCAGAGAAATATTCCCAAACTGGAAAGAAAACATGGTATAATTTTACACAAGCTTAGGAATATCAATAACCAGTGGATGGGACTACTGTGAATTGAATTGGAAACCATCTTTTAAAATCCTGTCACTGTGGTAGATAAGCACCACATAAAATGTAGCTTTAATATTTGAAACCTAGAAACACTGCAGCTCAAAGAGTTTTTATTAAGGAAGCTGGAGTATTGCTTTGCTAGCTCACTTGAAAGGAGTCTATAGATACTTTTCATAATTATTCTGTTAGCATTAAAAGTAAAATTAGCCTGTAAAATACTCAGAAGAGACATTCTGAACTTAATAGTCAGTGTCTATTAATCCAAAAGAATGTCTTGCTGGACATTCTGGTCTTGTATGAACTATGGCAGAAGGAAAGCTGGTATTTACTTTAAAGTTTCTCATATCTATCTTCTTCAGGACACAGCTTTCAGTGTCTGAAACTGGAACAAAAACAATGGCAAACTGCTGTGTGATGCCAGAAAGTGTGTTTAGGAAAGCTGAAGGAGTTCCTACTAAGGAGGGCAAAAATGATCACAGAGATGAACTAAAATAGAAAGCAGTCACTGTCCTGCTTCCCACTACCCAACCCTGCTGGATAAGAGATGCTTCTTTCCTTCCAATACAGAATAAAACTCTAGAGCAAACCCTGAAAACTTTCATGGAATACAATTATTCATTAATTATACAATAAATATCAGCAGTATTTGGGGATGAGGTCATGGGAATGAATGTGGCTGTCTTTGCTCCTGTAAAGCTTCCATGGAGCTGCTCTCATCATTTGCCATAATTCAGATAGTTTCCTTGGAGAAGGAAATTGGTTCACTAGACATCAATTTTGGTATACATAAATAGTGCTGTCAGAATGATGCAGATGTGTAAGATTCCTAAATATTGCCTTGGTCGTGAATGCATTTTATAAAAGAATTTCAGGGATTGGAAGCAATTTATTGGCTATATTCGCTGGAATTTGCATGTTGTGTTAGTGTTTTGCTCATTGAGATAGTTTTACAAATCTGTTTTGTTTTTCTGTAGTCAGATTATATTAAACAAAATAGGTCCATAAGCACACTGCAGCGGGTTTTTAGGTAAAAGCAGTGTATTTCACTGCCATGGTATGTGTATACTTTCTGGAGGTGGGATTAATGCCCTTAAATTACATTTTTTTTCCTGAAACTTCAACAGTTGCAACAATTGAAGACACATTTTGAATTCGTGAAGCAGAAGATGTTTGTTGTTAAGAAGACAAAACTAATAAAGCTGCAGAAACTCATCCTTCTGATTCCTAACACAAGCTTTTGTTTTTACTGCGAGAACCAGGGCACAAGCCATGTGCCATCTCGTGGCTTCTGTAGTCACTGCACTTGGTTTGACGGAGGACAAGCGTTGGCTGAAATATTTTTTGTGCTCTTTCTTTTCAACTTGCACACAAACCCCGGTTGAGAGAAGAAATGGGAAATGGGATTCTTTTTAGAGAGAAAATAATGTTGTAGGCCACTGAAAATGTATTGAGGTGAAGCTTAGAAATTGGGGGATTTTTTTTTTTTTCTCTCTAGCCCCATTTTTCCACCAGATAGTGTCATCTTTGAAGAAATTTGCTATAATTGTTCATCACTCTTCTAAATGTAAAGCTATTTGCAATAGTGAAGTAATCTCCTGCTTTTGTATTCTACGTCATTTTGTAATTAAAACAATTAACACTGGCTACTGTGTCTTTTAGTTAGAAGCTTTTAGCAGTGTATAAACAGAAGGTCACAACTTCACTGGGCCCATTGTTTCACTTAACTAGTTTCAATACAGCCAATCACTTTTTTTTTTATTCAAAAAATACAACCATTAGGTTTTACCTGGATTATGAAGAAAGGCAACATAGTAACATCCCTCCCCCCCAAAAAAAAAAAAACAGAAAAAAAGCACAACAAAAGACCACACAACAAAAACAAACCAACAAATTATTATTTTGCAGCCCTATGTCATATTTTTAAGAACATTTTTGTCCTCCTTGTGATTAATTTTGTGGCATATATTAGCATTTTACCTGTGCAAAACTTCAAAATATAATCTTTCACCTAGGATTTGAAAGTTTTTCAAAAGAAACATGGAATTATAGCCAATAAGTCTCTGGAGCAGTGGAGCCCAGGCAGCAGCAAATATGGAAAGTAAGATGGTATTTGTGTGATCAAGGGTTAACTGACAGATCAATTCATGTGTTAAAGAACACACCAGACCACTTTCTGCAGAGGACCTGCTGTTTCCAGGAGAAGGGGGGAGAGGAGATACCCTTTGCTGTGATACCATCTGCAGCAGGAGTACTGCAGAGAGCACAGGCAGAAATAACAGTTTAGAAAGCAAAAGAGGATGGTAGATGGATGGAAGGAAGCAAGGCATGAGCAAGCCTTTGCTTGGCAGGTTTATGATGGAACTGTGGCAGGTTACAGAGATTTACAGAGATTTCATACTTTAAGACTCCATGCAGCAAGTTTATAGTCTTATTGCTTGAAATCATAGAATCATACAAATATAATGGAAATATATCTATATCTATCTATCTATCTATATATATATATATATGTATACACAAAATGTTGAATGACAACTGCAGATCTATATATACTCATGCTTCTGACAATGATCCTGTTATGTCAGATCAGAAGTGTAAAATGGGAGGATAAATAAATGTTTTCTCTCTGTCTACACAAATACTTTTCCGAACTCAGAACTCTGTCTCCTATGAGAAGAAAAAAAAAAAAAAAGCACATTTCTGGTCATTTAAAGTATTGTGTGAGCACTGGCCAAGTCTGAGCATAGTTGAATCTATCTTGATTTCAGCCAGAATTTGCACTGAAATTCCTCTACTCCATCTGATGTTTTGACACCTTTGTGTGACTTGTACAGCTAAATTTCTTTTGCAGATTCAAAGATTCATTATTGCTAAACAAGAAGGTTGTGAGCCTTTACATATTAATCTTGAAAAAGCAGCAGCATGATTTGGCCTCTATGAGCAATTTCCTTTTATGGTCTGCATTGAATTGGAACAGTTTGCAACACACACTTCAGTGTGATACTTAATATTTGGAAAAATGTTCTGTTCCAGTGGTCATAATTTCAGCTTTGAAATTTTAAAAGGAAGCCATATAACTACTGGTAACAGAAAGGCAAACTTGCTTTTGCAAGAAGCTCAAAAGTACAAAATGTAAAATGTTGTATGAAATTAATTGATGAAAAATTAGAAAGTGTTTGATATGCAGTTCAGGCGTTTGTAGTCCAGATCAGCCCTCAGAAACTGGAAAGAAAGCAAAAGGACAAACATCTTTGTAAGTACAAATATTGGAGGAAGCAAAAAACCCCAAAATGAAAAGCAGCAAGCTACAGAAATGCAGACATGAATGTATAAAGATTTTAAGCTCATATATTGGTATTTAATCTTCATAGAATATATATGCAATCATTTAGATTTTAGAGCCCTCCTCAGAAGGACTCCAGTCCACACTCCTGCTCAAAGATGAGTCAGTTTTGAATTCATGGGCAGTTGTTGTGGACTTTGTCCAACCCAGTCTTGGAAATCTCCAAGGATTGAGACTACACAGCTTCTCTGGATATTTTGTTCCAATGGTTGCATTCCTGTAGTTGAAGAGAAGATGACAGCTGTGTGATTTTAATTCAGACTTTTCTCTTTACAAATTTGATTCCCCAGTTTTGTCCAACTGGCCACAACTGAGCCCAGAAAAGAAAAAAACAACTTTTGTGAGATTGATATTGAAAAAATATCTTCAAAAGTACATCCTTTTTCTGTCATTTTACATATCCCATTTATTTTATTTGGTTTATCTCTAGGCCACTTATTGTCATTATTATATTTTCTAATTTATTTAGCATTATTTTTTCTCTGTTGTTAATAACTGAGGGTTGATTTCACCCTTCCTTGCCCCAACCTATAGTGCTTTATTTAATATATATTAAATTACTATGTATCCTTTTTTTTTCTGAAGATACTATGTAAATGTAAGTCATATTTAGCTCTTTTGCACACTTTCCCTTTTTTTTTCAACCACATGCTGTCAGCAGTTAACTTCCAAAACCTCCATTCTTGGCTCAAATGCAGGCTGTGAAGGAACAAGTAATGAATATCCTAAATTTTAGAAAATCTGTTGAAGCCAAGTGAGGAAATGCAGGAAACAAATCAGTAATTACCCAGTTTATTACTGAGAAAACATTTAAGAATGTGATACGGATCTCTAAAATTCTTAAATATTTTTTGAAAATATTTCTCTTACTGTAGGAGTTTTAGCAGTGTAGCAGGCAATTATAATTCAAGGCCAAGTTACTATATTGAAAACTACAAGTTGAACTTGCTTAACTTTTAGTCCTTTTTTTGTTCAAGAGAGTGTGATTCTTGTAGTGCTCTTTAGTCTGTACAGTGACCTTTTCAAGTATGCAATCACTTGCAAATTTATTTAAATAATATATCTGTTTTGGTCCTGGCTGATTGGCTGTACAATCACTGAACATTAACAAAGGGCACACAAGCTGGCATATGCAGGTAGTTATATGTAAAATTAGATAGATAAAATTATTGTATTTTCAATGTTATGGAAAAAATACTGTGTATTCATTGAAACTGTTTCAGCAGGCTGATAGACTAATATGAACCTTCAATATTCACATATTTTGTTGACCCATAGAAGCAACACCAAAGAACTCTTGAGAAGAGAGAGAGAGAGAGAGGAAAAAAAAGGGGGACTCATTAAAGTCACTTCTAAAATAAATACATAGCAAAGATACTGTTATTTACTAAAACCATCTAGGAAATTGTCAGGGTTTATACTTTCAATCATGTGAAACTGCTCCTAATTATTAATTATATTTGATCAGTCCTTTTGCAAAATTTATTCAGATTTGTTGTATCCATTATTTGGAGCACTGCTTCAAGGCTGTCTTTTTAAATGTATTTGATCAGAAAAAGTTCATAAGGAATTTAAGAATTGCTATATTAGCATTAAAAATAATCAAAGTTATATTTAAATAAGGTTAATTTAAATGTAAATGCACTTAGTGTAAATTGAAATGTTAATAATCTGCTGTAATTCATTGACTGGGATCAAAAGAATTTAAAAATTACTTTTGCATTAGGTGTTAACTATTTAACAGTTAGGAAAAAACCACTTAATTTGAAAAGTCTGCTCTTCAAAGTACTGTTAAATGTCTTTTGTTTAGAAAAGCTTGCTTGTTATAATGGAGAAACCTAATTTGTGTTCTACAAGTGCAGTTGATGAAATTTTCCAATTTGATTTTGTAGGTCTTGACTCTGTGTTTACAAGTAACCCTCAGAATTCTTAAAAAAAAAAAAAAAAAAAA
>VZRH01004459.1:581600-594523 GCA_013397555.1 Urocynchramus pylzowi | reverse complement strand
AAAAGAAAAAAACCCCAGCAACATGGAACTGGTAAAAAACACCCACAGAACTGATAACACCTACTACTTTTGTAATGGCTTGCTTCTACCAAACTCTGTCCAAAACTCTGTATCACTTGTAGGGGGAACAGCATTCCACTGAGCTGTTTCTCTCTCCTGCTACTGGAGATGCTGGTGCTGGGGATGCTTGCCAACATTGGCATAAGGAATCTCACTGGAAGCAGGGCTGCTGGAGGGACTGGTGTACTGGAGCATGTTATCACATACTCTCAGCACCCCTGTGGGCTTCAGGTGTGCAGCCAGGGTCACTGTCTGGAGGATATTACTGCACCTTGTGCGGATTTTTGCTGTCACAAGGGCTCTGCTCTGAGAGAGGATGAATTTGACTGAAGCCACGTCTTGGCCTCATTAATGGTGTCTCGAAGAACTGGGAAACAGCCCAAAGCTGCTCCTGCAGAGCTCTTGGCTCCACACATGAACAACATCATGCCACCTTCCCTGTGCCCTTCTGCAGTCTGCCCTTGGCAGTGGGGCTTAACCTGGATGAACAAAGGCACTCAGGGCAGAATGACACAGGGAGGCAGTGCCAGGCAATTACTGTGCTTCAGATTTCAGCACTAACTCCTTTTAACCATGCCTGAGCTATGTAGAAAATCTCAAAGGCACAACACAGACTTTCATCTCTTGTTTTGTTCTATATTTGTTGAAGTACAGCTCTCAACACCTACTACTGCAGAGACTTCTCCAGTACAGACTCACTAAATTAAATGGCTCTTTGTTTGGAAACCCATATGCCCTTATTTGTTGTTTTCATTTGGTACTAACAGCACAGTAAATTGGAATCTGATGTTGTCATTAAGAATATTCAGTAGGGGGAAAAGTTATCATCAGTCAGGTGTACCAGCTACAACAGCATGGGCTCATCTGTTTATCTTAGAATGAGTTGTATTGTTACCCTTCTGCTCAATGTCCCTGACCAGCTGGAGCTCATGGAGCTCCACCTGGGAATGGGTGGGGAGGAAACCACAAGTTTATGGGTCAGGATTAAAGGGAGGTCAGGGACAGGTGGCATCATAGTGGGGGTCTGCTACAGGTCACCCAAACAGGAATACAAAGCAGTCTCTGTATTGACAGTGGATCAGTCTCAGATTCACAGGCCCTGGTCCTCATGGGGAACCTTGATATCTGTTGGAGGGACAACATATTAAGGGTATTTGATAATGTGTACTTAATGGAAGCCTTCAAAAAAGTAATATTTTCAAGACTGTAAAAGAAGTAATGCATTTTACATTTAATCCATGTTTAGTCGTTTCCTGTCTTCGTGATTGTGTACTTTATCTCATTACTTTTAGTTCTAACAAGAATATAATAAATTAAAGTTTGTGCTTATTTGGTCAATACTGTCATTAAGATATGTCACAGGATAGGGATGAGAAGTAAAATCCAAGGTCCATTAAATTGTGAATCCTGGTTTCTTTAATGAAGTACAAAAATTAATTAACATGAATTTGCTAGATCCACTCATACACTGGTGGCTTGTTTCTCCTTTACAGCACCATTCAAGCTGTACTTGAAAGTGTCTTGGCTAGCATATCTTCTTTTTAATATGTTTGTCAACTCTCAGGTTGATGCTGAAGCATTTTGAAACAGAACTGCTAACAATTTTCATTAGAGAATCTCTTGGTAAAGGTCAGAAAATGTATTTCTTGCTACCTGAAATATCTAAATGAAAACAAGAAGAAGGAGGAGGCTTGGAAGTGTCTTTCTCTTATGACAGAAATACTTATAATAGTAAAAAACCAGTAAAGTGTGTCACAATGTCTCAGCTGGGGGAATGGAAGTATAATCAGAAGCTTGAACATTAGAGGCTGAAACAAACAGATGTGGCAAGTGAAGAGGGAAAGGTGAAGGTGGAAGAGAGCAAAACCAGTTGGAGCAGGTGCCATGAGGACAAAGAAACCTGTACCTCATGCAGCACTGTCTGGGAATCTGAATCAAGTGGATGTAGAAAAGAATCAACATTTCTTTCCGTTATACTGATGCTACAACAACAACAACAACAACAACAACAACAACAACAACAACAACAACAAATTTATATATATATAGGAAATGTTTAACTCTATTTCAAGGAAAAAATCTGATTGAGATAAATTATAGACTTAGTAAAAACCAAAGTTACTTAACTGAAGAAAGTAATTATAATTATTACACCATAGCCACCAGAGCTGAATTTGATATTGTCATGGTTTAACCCAGTCAGCAGCTCAGCCCCACTGATTCAGCACAGCCACTCACTCGCTCCCCTCACTGGGATCTGGGAGAGAACTGGAAAGGTCAAATGAGAAAACCCATGGGCTGAAATAAAGACTGTTTCACTGGTAAATCAAACACTGCTTGTGCAAGCAAAACAAAGCAAGGAATTCATGCACCACTTCCCATGGTCCAGCTAGAACCAGCAAAGGTGGTCAGAACTAATGACTGATAACATTAGAATGGCTTGATTCTGTCTGTACAAACATTTCTTAGAGTGTAACTTTGAAAAATTTTAGATGTTAAACTAAAATTTTTCATGTTCTTTGTCTGCCTCAAGCTAGCTGATATGACCAATTTTTATCCATAATAATTTAGTCATTTATGGACTAATATTTTTCTATTCTTGACATTCCAGCACTTCTAGAAGAGCCAGGTTATTTTCTTTAATGGTGGTGCTTTTGAAAATGCAAAAAAATTTGGCTGAGTTACAATCCAGAATTCACAAAGGCTCTCCATACATTTGCTAGAGATAATAATTAAGTCTTCAAAGAGCTATTTTTTCTTGCACATGCTGAACATTCTTACTGCTCCCACTGCTAACCAAAGTGCATGGGTATTATTTTCCCAGGGATTAAGCATGATTAGCTTCAAGATGAAGTTAACCTTTTGCCATAATAAGTCACTCCATCCTTGGATGTGTATGTTTATTGGAACTGAAAGCACAGAGTCTTTCTGTTCTATGCCCAGTATAATAAGTCTGACTGAGAAACAGACTATATGAGTTTGGGAACAGCTCTGTTCCCAAACTCATACAGTCTGTTTAACACAGCCACATTTTGAGTCTGAGCAGATTTGAAACTGGGCATTAGTTGTTATATGAATCCATCTGTCTTGATGGGTTCTGTGTAAGACAGGATAAGGACAGTGCAGCTGGGAACCAGGAGGGGAGAGAGGAAACATAATCACTCAGATAACAAACTCTAAGGCAAATTAGAGCTCAGGGAAATAAGAAAATACCAATGAACAAACAAACAAAAAACCCAAACTAAAAACCTAAACTCACTTTCACACTAATTCTGGATGTTTGATTCATTCATGCATGATAATTCAGGATTTGCTCAGCCTTATAATGCAGGTGAAGTGTATGAGAAAATTTGTGCTGACATCAGATGCATTTTTTTGGTGGTTTTTTGATCTTGTTGCAAATTAGACCCAAAGCTTTCAACTTCAATAGTGAGAAAAGTAGGCATATGCAATGACCGCAGGTGAAAATGTTATTTTAAATGGCTTCCCTAGTGAAACATGGAAACACTTTGGCAGAAGGGCTGGTTGAAGCCAGCAGTCACAGGAATAAGTAAGTTATTTCATCCATAAGATCTTGATTGTCTGTACACACTGTTGTGCTGCAGATGAGAGAGGAGTCTTGAAAACTGTTTCATCCAGGTAACCCCAAAATGATTCCAAAGGAAAATAGAAAAAAAAATTGTATTCTTTGCTGTTCCTAAGATATCACAAGTTATATATTTTCTTCAGATTTATTTTCTTTGCCCAGTTAGACAGTAGGTACATATGATGTTCCATATGGGTAAGTGACTTTAACGATCATTCTAGAAAGCTTAATCAGATGACAAATGTAACATCTGTTTACATATCTCCATTAGAGATAACTAACATTCTTTTCAAAGTCACCCTCAGGGTCTGGGGAGATAATTGTGGTTCATTACTGGAGAAATTGGGGATTATTCTTTTTGTAGTTAACATCAATAACTACAGAATTGCAAAAATCTAGTAAAATATGGAAATTACCGCAATCAGAATGATTTAGAATCAGATGGGATCTGCCTCTAGAAGCAAAAATGTGACTGTAATAAAGACAGGAATACTAGGAACCAGATTCTGAACTGCTTTTGACTGTCTAAATATGGTGTTTATTTGCATATGGGGAGGGAGACAGAGCTCTAATTTACTGTATCTTCTGATCAGTCGTACCCAGTGCAGTACATACATGCTAAGGTATAGATCAGTGCATTGTTCAGTGTCCAGCCCAGTTTTGTTCTGATCATCGTGCCACTCAGCCATTTGTGAGACAGGGCTAAAATCAGAGTAAATAGGGATCTTTCCTCAATTAATAACTTTTGCTTTTTATAAATTGACTAAGTAGGCTGTAATGTACCACCGAGTTTCTAGATTTAAACTATGAGATTAAATTAATTACTTTTCTGGATTGAAGCTTAATTGGGTCTGAATTGTTGCCTTTTGAATGCTATGATATATTTACATTTTACAGATGGATTGACAGATTTTGTGAGGAAAAAAATGTAATTGAAAATAATTGCCACATTGGCAGTGCTGGCTGGCTGGTGAGCATGGGGAGTATTTCTCTTACTGGTTAATTCAATTAAAATACCACAGTCCCTGAAAAAAAAAAAAAAAAAAAGGTGTACTATTTATTCATTTTTTTGCTGTGTTTAAGCCCATTGGTTTATGCTGAGCCCTCTAGATCACCGAGAAGCAAGATGCTCTCTCTAACCCCTTTTTTGATGACTGGAACTGGCTGTTAGTGTCCTACTATCAAAATTCTTTCATGTATCCTGATATGCACCAATCCCAAAGTGCTCCAGACTTGTAGGTTTATTTTTTTTTGCAGTTCTCCAGATGTTTGACAGTCAAAGCGAAGAGATTTGACATTGCAAATGAGATTTATAAAATAATACTTTGTTTTAAGCTACACTGGCACCCAGTTCCTTCCCTCACTGGATGAATACCCTAATCAGTCAGCCAAATCCTATACAGCCATTCCTTACTTCTGTGCTGGACCCACACTGGGAGGAGAGCTCTGCCATGAAGTTTTTCAAGGGTTTGCATGGGGGTGAATGCTGTTCATGAATTGGCTGCAGAGATGGAACAGGTGGTCCTGGTGAGCACCAAGTTGACCATGAACCTGCCCTTGCAGCAAAAGAGGCCAAGAGTCCCCTAGGCTGCACTGAGCTGTGCCAGCAGGTTGAGGGCAGTGATACTTTCCCTCTGGTTAGCACTGGTTCCTTTCCACCCCAACTCTTCCATGATTCTGTGCACTGGGTCTACATGAAACCACGCACACTGTCCTTGGGTGGCTGACAGCAGTAAACAGAAAAGCATGGCAGCTCAACTGGAGCTGTTTTGTTTGATGGGTAACTAGGGAGGCTTCCAGAAAATGTATTTTTGACTGCCCTTGAACTACTTGTTAATGTCAGTGAATATTGCTGAATGGTTTTTAATCTAGAAAAGGTTGTGGAGGTGACTAAGTCCATCTCACAGGGAGAGGTTGAAAAGAAGCAGACAGTAACACATCCCATAGGTTGATTACCTGTCCATGTAGACACATGGAAAACAAAGAAGTGTGCCCAACCATTTCTCCTTATACAGTGAAGAAGAGTCAGGTTAGACACTTCAGTTTAAAGTGAAGTTCCAAGTAAATGTCATGGAATTTATTGGTGCTACATGTTTTACCCAAAGAAGTACAGTAGATCCCAGATGTTGTTTATTAAAAAAGTCTATAATGATGAACCAGCATAATGATTACTGGGCTTTTATTTTGTTCTTTTTTTCTTCACTTCTGTCAAAACCAAAATGTATCTTGCAGTATTTATTTTTCTGTATTTTGATACTTAGAAAAAGGAAGAAAATGAAGCAACTTTCAGTCTACCTTTTAGCAAAGTGATTAGGATAGGACTCAGATTCTGGAAGGTGTATATTTCAGAATGGAGAGATCAATGTCAAGTTTTTTCAGCTTTAGTTTAGAAGTGGTGAGGATGATCAAGTCTTGGTTTTATTTATTTACTTATTTATTTATTTTTAGGATTAATATTTATAGTCTGTGAGCTCTGGTATTCATCAGCTCTCTTCCATGACACATTTAAGTTAGAGTCGCAGGCAATTCCATCCTTGATGAATTGTTATCAGCCAAAATGAATCTAGATCGGGTTCAGGGAATAAATACCTGATTGCTGGGCTATTGCTATCATTGCTAACTGAGCTAAAATCAGCTAAGATGAGCTTAGGCAAGACATCCTGCACTCACTGCCAGGCTTTTCTTATTTTTCTTTGGTAAGATCTTTTTTTTTGGCTGTGCTGTATCCATTTCTCTTTGAGGACAGGCATCCCAGCACAGAGGGTCTCATCACTGTTGGCTGGGATTGTCTGTTTTTGATGGTCAACTTGGTCAGGATACTAGACCAAGATACTCTGAGGGGTGAAAAGGCTTGTTTTTAGGTCAAGATCTGTTGATCTTGTGAATCTGTTGAGTCACTTCCAGAGTAAGCTCAAGACTGTCTCTTAAGAGTCCATGGACATCTTACCTTGGGTGAGTGTCTCAATACATGGGCTGCTGTGGAAAATGACATCCTACTTCCAGTAGTTTTGTAAACACAGCTTTTATTTTGCTTTCCTTTTTTGAACAGGTAAATCAAATACAATCTGAGTCATGGTGTGTAATTTGTGTTAGCTGAAGCAGAAAACAGCCTATTTCAGTAAGGGCAAAATATTAACTTCTAATATTGATTTAGTATGAACCTCTGTTTTAATTGGGTGTGTGGATTACTTTTCAATGACAAATACATATATATATATATTGGCAAAACACTGCTGACAGATCTTTACAAAAGATTTCTGTCCAAAGAAAAGTGAATCTCAAATGTCTTCGAAGAGAAAAATAATGAAGATAACTAAAGGTCACAGAAGACATTCAATAGAGAAGTTACTTGCATGGCTTTATGTAGATGATTGGTTTTTTAATTTTGCTGCCAAAATTCCAGCTGTAACATAAATTATTTTATGCCTGTAAAAGTTTTGTTAATTATTTTGCTGTGATGAGATAAAAATCTCTCAATATTTTCCTAATCTACCCGGGTTGCTTTCAACTTGGAACACTAAGTTTGTAACTCACAGGTACTGTGTGTCCTCAAATATCACAGAACACGCAGGAGCAGCATTGAGGAACACATTCCGTGCAGGGAGCTTGGTGTGGAGCTTCTGATGGGAGCTGCAGGTTGAGCTCTGGGGTGGGGCCTGAGCCAAGGGGCTGTGAACAGCTGAGCCTTCACATAACAAAGGGTACCTGTGGCCCATCCAGGTGACTGGACACAGCAGGAGCCAATGACTCCCGATTTTTCGGCATTTCGACCATGAGGGGTTAAAGCGCAGAGGTTACTTTGTTTTGGGTCCTTCCTCAAAGTCACCAGCTCAGGCTGTTATTTTGTTGTTTATTGCACCAAGGTTGAATTGTTTAAGGATCTGGATACCTGAGGCACTGCTATAGGAAACCTGGGAACCGGTAGGGAAACCTTGTGTGGGTGTAGGGTTGTGTTGCTGCGAAGGTTTCAGCTCAGGTGGAACGAGTGTGACTGGCTGAGTCACTCTTGTGTAGTCAGACAGGGAAGTTTCCTTAGGAAAAGGAAAGCAGGAACTGTGTTTGTGCTTTTGATTCCCTGATGCCTTAAATTTGTGAGCCATGGTCATGACTGGGCAGAGCATAGCTGTAATGGAGCTGGAGACCATATGCTGCAGGGCAGTCTTGGAGCTGAGACTGGTGGCGCCAGACTGGGTGAAATGGGGTCTGGGGGTGAGGGTAGCACATGGGGAGGTGAACAGGGACAATCAGCCTCAGAGTGCCCTCAGGGCCCTATTGGTTATAGGTGCATTGTCCTGCAAATGACTCTGCAAACAATAAAGGATTTAGAAAACTTGCAATTAAACCTTCAACTCCGTCAAACACTTTGTCTACAAACTTCAAACACCTAATTCCATGATAATCTACTAACGGCTGCCAAAAGTTGTTGATAACAAATGTATTACTTCTTTTCTGAAAGAGAACAGACCATTAGTATTTAATGCAATTTGGCAGTTTCCTTTACCATGTTGGATGTCCTAGGATAATGAATATGAGGCCAATTTATTTTGGGTTTCTTTTTTTTTTTTTTTTTTAATTTCTTTAGTTTTCTCACATTCTGTTTGTTGGCAGATACATAGTGTGAATTTTCCAGACTGAAATAGTTGGTCTTCACCTGCCAAGGTCTGCAGTTAGTATTATTTTAAAAACACTTGGGAGGAAACAATCAGGTAAACAAAACTGAGCTGACTCTAGTTAGTTTTGGAAATTTGAAACAATTGTCCCTTCTACCAAGCAATTGGCTTCATTTACATTAAAGTAATTTTCTCATGTGATTTATACTTGCTGGGTGTTTAAAGCTGAGACACCAAAGACTGACTGACCAGTCAAACATCAAAAGATGTGCTAGGGGACATTTGTTGAGCAAAGGAAGCATTTGCAGCACTTCTGTAAGCATTTGTGGTTTTAATAAGCTGGGAAACTTGTTCTGGATCACATTTGTGGTATTCTTTTTCCTCCAACATCTGATCACATTTTCATTTCTGCAGCTTGTGTTAATTGACCCTTGCCTTTTGCTCTGAAGTTTGGCTTCTCTGTAACCATCCATTTAAGAAGATGGTCAGCTGGATTTGCCCCATAGCACCTTTTGTGGCTCAAATGACATCACATGCTCCGGTCCATTTACCCTCTTCATTGACTCCAGTATGTTCATTTCTCTTTTTCTGCCCAAGACACACAGTACTTTAGAGGTGTTTTCATAATATTCAGCAAATTGAAGAGTCACTTTCCTTGATGTCCTTCTTATACTCCTACTAATGCAGACCACTGTATGGTTTACCTTATTTGCTGTAAGGACACACTGCTGATTCCTGTTCAACTTGTCAATCAGGCCCTCATCTTCTTCTCTGCAAGCCTGCTTCCCCAACCAGTTCTGTTGCATGGGAGTATTTCTCCCAAGGTGCCAGACTTGACATTTCCTTCCTTGAAATTCATGAAGATTCTTCAAGTGTACTTCTCCAATTAGTCAAGATTCCTATGAATGACAGAGATGCTGATCAGTTTATCAACAGCTCTGTCCAGTTTGTGAAATGTGAACTTTTTGTTTTGATTTGTTCTGTAACTATCCAGACTGAAATTAAGGAACCCACCTTTTAGTTCCCCAGATCCTCCTCTTGCCCTTCTTGAAGATGGATACAATATTTGTATTTTTCAGTTATCAATACTTCTCCTGACACCACAGCCTTTCAACAAGAGAGGTCTCACTACAGTGTTGGCAAGTTTTATAAATGCTTTGGAATGCCTCCCATTCAATTCCATGGACTTTTGTGCATCCAATTTTACCTAAGGTTAAATATTCTTGTATTGTGGGTAGCACTTCCAGCCCTGGACTCTACTTGTCATTGTAGGGTCTAGGGAGGCTGGAGAACAGACCTTGCCTATAAACATTGAGAAAGCAAAGTCACTTCACAACAAAGGCATTTTCATGTCTTTTTCACTATATCCCCACATTTCTCTTTGTCTTCCTTGTGTTGCTGGTGTACCTGTGGAAAGCTTTTTTTGTTACCCTTCATGTCCAGCTCCAGTTTTGATTTCAGTAGCACTACAGTAGCTCTCTTTCTGGAGAATAACAGTGTAATAAACACTGTAAGTAACACTGTATGCTAAGTTTCACTACTCCGAAATATTTTCTGAGACGCACTAAATAAGTAATAGTTCCTTATTTCTTCCTAAATTTTCATTGAACTCTTCCTCTGAAACTTTCTGTATTGCCTTCACAAGTCACTACATTCATTAGCTAAAAGTGATGTGGAACACAGTTGTTGATAAATGCTCTATTTTTTTTTTTCCTGTTGTAATTTTTTGCAATCATTATATCTATTTAAGAACATATTTAGAAACAGTTATTTTGGCATAAAAGCAATTCACTAATCAGTCATTAGTCATAAGGGAACAAAATTATGTCTGATTGAAATAGTAGATGAACATGTCATCATGAACTAGTTAAAAATATACTTTCACATTCGAGTGAAACTTTATTTTTAATAAAGTCTCATGCACTATGTTTGGTGGTACTGAGACAAAAATTCAGGAAAAGGGCTGTCGGTTCTTCTAGAAGTATCTTCCAATGGCAATGTTTATTTCTCCTGGTACCATCCAATCCATATTTATTTATTTATTTTCATCTCCTGAGCTATATTTATACATAAATTATAGAAGAATTATAACCATAGCTTCCAACAAGGCTGCCAATTTAGGTATTGTTTTAGCTACAAATTCCATGAATTAACAATGCACTTCAGAGGAACATCTCTTTTTTTACTATAGTAATTGCTTATAATATTTTTTCCTTTTTGTTCTTTGAGACAACTAACATTGTTCTGTTTATGGAATTCGAGTAACATGAACGTATAAATGATTTATGTACATAAAATGAAATCCTTTGTATAAATGAAGATATTGGTGCATCATACTTTTAAGAAAAAGTACAGAGAAGAAAAGCCATGGAGTATTGCTGTAATATACCTGGGAACGATGTGATCTAATGTTAGTGAAAGCAAACTGGACAGAAAGTCTAACACATATGAAAAGGGGGTAAAAAATTCTATAGCGTAGTATGGTATCAATGCCATATTGATTATGCTATATTCTTAACTGAATAGTAAAGAGATTGAGTTTTAAGGTGTAACAGGTGTTGTTAAAATAACCTAAACTGCACAAAGGTTCTCTTAAATTAATCCTGATGAACTCCAGGACATTGATGAAATTAATATAGTTTGCCAAAAATGGTCTTGCAATAAGTGTGTGGACTGTTTTTGTAAACTTGTATTATCAATATTCCAGGAATTATTAATTTTATTTGTTTTTGCTTTGTTTTTTTCATAGTGTTCTGGTCAATAATCTGTCACTAACAGCTTGCTATCATACAAACCTGCAAAGGTCTAATCCTCTTTAGACTGGATAAAGTTGGAAGAAAAAAAAAGGAATGTTTATGAGATGGAACTGACCTATGAGAGACTAGTTAATAGACTGAATAAATAGACTAACCAACCCTAGGAACCTTTCATTTGAAATTAATGATTACTGAGAGGGATAAAGAATGATCTTAAGTAAAATTAGAGAAAAAAAAATAAATGGATGAAAGCAAAGAGATGGAAGTTGAAAGTAAGTCAGGCGAATGTTTCTCAGAGCAAAAGCTATTTGACCAAAGATCAGCTTTATTTAGCTAAATGTTGGAATTTGTTTTAATAAATGATGCAAAGCAAAACAAAACCTTGCAATACGCATTTTCAGCACATGACTACTCAACTGTTCTTTGATTTGCCCTTACATCTTCTTTAGGAATGCAGACTGTAGTTCTATGAAATCAACCTTGTCTTCTACCCAACATCCTTATATCTTACACAGTTTAGAGCCTTGTCTCTAAACTGGAGAGACGTGGGTTTGACAGATGAACCACTCTCTGAATGAGGAGCTGATTGCCAGGTCATACTCAAAGAGTTGTGGTCAATGGCTCAGTGTCCACGTAGAGGGCAGTGATGTGTGGTCTCTTCAGGGGTCAGTCTTTAGGACTGTCCTTGATGGTGACATGGCCAGAGGATTCAAGTGCACCCTCAGCAAATTTACTGATGACTCCAACCTGTGTGGCATGGTAGTCATGCTGGAGGGAAGGGCTGCCAGAAGGACCTTGACAGGATTGAGAGGTGGGTCTATAAATTCCTAAAGTTCAACAAGGCCAAGTGAAAGGTCCTACACATGGGTTGTGACAATCCCAAGTATCAGTATAGGTTGTGAGGAGAACTGGGACTGAGAGCAGGTCTGGGGAGAAATATTTGGGGGTGATGGTAGATGAGAATTTCAACATGTCCCAGCAATGTGGCCTCACAGCCCAGAAAGCCACCGTGTCCAAATCAGTGTGGGCAGTAGGGTGAGGGAGGAGATTGTCTCTCCCCCTACTCTGGATCTAACTCTAGTTAGATCCCACCTGGAGTGGGGTCCCCAACACAAGAAAGAATGGTTGTGTTGGAACAAGAGCAGAGGACAGCTGCTGAGTTAGTCAGAGGGCTGGGGCACCTCTGCTGTGAATGCAGGCTGTGGGAATTAGTGCTGTTCATACTGGAAAAGAGAAGACTTCAGGGAGACCTTGCAGTAGCTTTCCAGTCCTAAAGAGGTGCAAGAAGGATGGACATGGACTTTCCACAAGGGTATGTAGTGACAGAACAAGGGGAAATGACCTTAAGATGAAGGAGGGCAGATTTAGATTAGATACAGTGAACTCTTTACTGTGAAGAACTAGGGCAGGTTGCTGGAAGAACTTGTGGATGCTGTGTGGTGGGAGTGTTAAAAGCCAGGTTTGATGGGGCTTTGAGCAAAGTCTAGTGGAATGTGTCTCTGCCTGTGGCAAAGGACTTGAAACTAGATGATTTTTAAGGTCCCTTTCAATTCTAATCATCCGATGATTCTATGATTCTGTAAGTTGTCAAGACTTCAATTTCAGGTGGCTCATTTCTTCTGGACTTTTTTCTTCCAGTCATATTTGCCATCCCAAATTAGAAAAGCAAAGCATCTGAGATTTTCTACCAAAAAGGAGAAAGAGGCCAGATTTGTTTTAATTACCTTAATGTAATTTGCCATTTGACAAAAAATAATAACTTTTTCCCTTCAGAAGCTAAAGTGCTTTCATTGTGGTCCTGTTATGTAGAATAGTTTATTTTCCTCATACAGCAAGTGGTTCCCGGAGAATTCATGTGTTTTGTAACTAAGGGTTTCTTTCCTGGATTTTTATATTAAAAAAAAAAAAAAA
>VZRH01004459.1:569196-581551 GCA_013397555.1 Urocynchramus pylzowi | reverse complement strand
AAAAAAAAAAAAAGCAAACATCCTCACAATTAGGTCTTCTCTTCCTAACACTAAGTAGCTATAAATAGCAGGCTGTGTTTACACCCATTTATACAGAGAAACTGCTTTTTATCTTAGCCATTAGCTTGCTTTCCTTTATTTGTGCAGTGCTAGCCTGAGAATTGTGGCTGGTTTGACCTACTGTACAACACAGACTCTAGAATTCTACTTTGTCCATCTTGCATTAAGCTCAAAAACTTCAAAGCAGAGAGCAATGGGTCCAGCCTTTGAGGTCACTTGGTATACATAAAATGTATTGTTATTGAGGCTCCAAATAAGGCTAACAGCTTGGTTTTACTCTTCCAAGTAGCTAAGACAGTTTACATCAACTAGGTATATGGGTAAAGCTATTTTCATTATAGAGCCATCAGGGATTCATCTTGCTTACAAATCACTCTTTCTTCTTTCAGGGACTGTCCCTGTCATTTAAATACACAGCACATTAATATGTATGTAATTCCTTTACAAAAACATGCTAGCATATTTCTGTTTGGGAAATACTTTTAGAAAATGTTTTCAACTGAAATGAAATCTCAAGAGTGGCCGTGTATGGACTGTAGAGAAACAAGTCTGATTTTTGTTGTTCTTTTAATACTGAATCAGTTATGTTCCATCAAATGGTCTTGCTTTTCTTCTGAAGTTCATGTTAGTCTGTTAATTCTTTGCTTTCCAAAGGCTGAAGAGGGAGCTTAGAAACTTGAATTCTTGGTAGTGTATGCTCTAAACCTTGTCTTTTTTTTGGCTGTGATGTGTGCTCATGTCTTTCTTCCTTCCTTCCATTCTTCTGCAGTAGAAGCTTATAACTGGCCCATAACAAAACAGTGACAGAACTGTGTCAAGCTCTTCAAAGATATATTAAGAACATAACACAAATAGCTTCAAAGGGAAGAAACAATTTCTCATTGTCTGCTCATAAATTAAAGCTCTTTAAAAATAAATCTAATAGGAAGTAATCAGTTAGAAGGAGGATAATGTCATAGGCATTACACCTAAAAAAGATTGTCTGAGCCAGCTAATTGGCAGTTTTATTTTCTACATGGATACCCAGCATTGGAATAAAAATTCTAGCTTGGTTATATTTTTCTCTTCTTTTATACGGTTCACACTGTGCATGAATCTGTATGCAGTGTAACTGTAATAAGGCTCCTGATTAACTCATTCTATGGATATATTCTGGGTATTCATGGTATACTTTTCTGCTTATGTTGCTATCTGAATGGAGACCTGGCATAGTTTCATTTCTTTTTCTAAATGAAAAACCACCTGTTGTAAATAGATGCATCCCCAGCCGTCTTGCCATTGTGTCAATATGAGGAGGAGAAAAAGTCTTGGCTCTGTGTAAGCCCTGCTCAGCAATAACAAAAAAGTCTCTAAATTATCAACCCTGTGTTCAGCACAAATTCAAAACACAGCCCCATACCAGCCACTGTGAAGAAAATTACATCTACTCCAGCTGAATCCAGCACAACACCTCTACCTGAAAATAGCAGGTCCAGTAAGGGAAGTTCCTGTATTAGCATGGAAATGCTCTTGTATTGCACACCACTGAAATTTTATGACTCTTTGGGTCACTTGGATGTGAAATTGGTAAACCTGCTGCGCTGTTCTCCACCAGCTTTGACATGATTGACTGTGACTTAATATTCCCAGCTGAGGGTTGTTTTCTTCTCTTGATATAGTTCTCTTCCAAATGCTTGTCATTTTTCTTTTTCATTGGATCTTGATTTCTAAATGATTGTCCTTATGTTAACCCTAGGACATGCAGCTAACGCTGAAAATTGATATGTTTGTGTTTGTAGCTCCTTAAGCTTTTCTAACCTCTGATAAAAATGAAAAGAACATGCCCTTGATCATGCAGACAGATACATTGTGCAGGCAGCTGTGTCTCAGTGCTGTGCTGATATTTTCCTGCAAAACCTCTAAAATTGAGACCCATTCTGTTGTGGAAAGCATACTTTTAATCATACTTTTTTTTAAAGTAAGCAAAATATTACTCTTTGAAATCACTGATAGATTTCCAGTGAAATTTCTTTAATGGTGAATTTTTTAAAGGGCTGTCTTTCATTATATTTTTCTTCTTCTACTGTTTTATTTTTGGTGTTGTGCTCCTGCATGTTTCTTGCCTTGAATACCAAGAAGAAGAGAGTAGACAGACCTGAAATAGAAGCTGAGTTGTTTTATATCAGCTGTGTCTTTCCCCACCTCTTATGTTCCAGTTTTATTAAGTGAAACATAATTTTTTGGTTTTTTTGGTTTTTTTTGGTTTATTTTTTTTTTATTTTGTTTTACATAAGAATAGTTATGGAAATCAAATTATTTGTCCAAGATTTCCTGGGTACACTATGATAACAATTACTTATGCCAGATCAGTTGGCTCCTGGACTGATCTTGGACTAATCATAACCATTCCTTCTAGCCCATGTAACCACTGAAAATATTTCTACACAAGATTACATTTCAGTAATCAAACAAAAAACTTGCAAAGAAATTGCCTTTGACTTATTTCAGTAGTTTTGCTATTGTGTTAGTGATTGTTCTTTTTTTTTTTCCTTCAAGAGAAGTATTTATAGACATTTAGGCTGTCTAATACATTGGTCCAGTCCATGTTTATTACTATTCTTTTATTCTGTATTTTTTTATGGTTGCATAACATTGCATTCTTGGTTGGAGGGAAAAATCTGTTACTACATCTAAAACATGTTTGCCCATGATTCTAGCTTCCCTTTCAGAACTCTATTAATAATTTTTGTTTCCCATATGCACTTTTTCTTTTCCATATGCACATTTTTGCCTGAAGCAAACTATTCTCAGCATTTATTTTTGGTGTACGTCCAACATTGCTGTAATCCAGTTACAGTTATTTATGCTGGTACAATATCAGCTAAATCTATTTGCTTCATTTTGTCATGCCTACTTAATATTTGAAAAAGAAAATTAGTGAGACTTTTCCACAACAGTATTGGGTCAAACGCAGTTCGCATCCTGTCTTGTACAATATTGAGTTTTGTGTGTGCACCAGTTACTACCAAATTAGGATGACAGCTGGGCATGTGGATTTGAGCCACGTGTTAATCCAAGTTCATCCAGAGGTGCGTGCCATCCTCTCTAATACAATAGTTCAATTACAGCAGATGGAATTGTGTTATCTTTTGAATCCATCTTACCACGTTGTCTGGCAATTAGTTGCACATATGCATCCCATATTCAGGTGTTTTTGTCTCACACAGGCAGTGACAACCTTTTAAAAAAGTGTTTGCAGTAAAATAATTTATTTGTAGGAATTCTTTTCTTCACTAATTTTTGAAGTATGAAATACCCTGAACCTACCCAACACTTCTAGGCTATGTTCAGTGGCATCAAATTCTTCTGAAAAAAAACATTTTTCCACATTCTGATAAGAGGCTATTTCAAATACACTGTTTTACAGTCTAAAGGATGCCATTATAGTCCTGCATTGTTCTGGTTGGGGTGCGCTGAGGTTGCTAAAAGTTCATCTACTGCTTTAAAATACAGGGCTAGGGAGGTTTGTGGTAGACATTTCAGTGCTCTGGTACAGTTGACTTTACCCAAAATTTTGTGTGTATGTGGTCTACAGACAATGTCTGGTCATGGAATGGGTAGATTCTTTACACTCCCCAATCCTGTTGTAGCCATTGCTTGCCCTGATTTTTACATATATTGTATATTATTTTGAGTAGCTTTTAAAATTTTGTTTGGGTTTTTTGGTTACTTGTGCAACTATCCAGATTTCTCCAAATAGCTTTGAAATACCTATTAATGCTTCTTTTTTTTTTTTTCTTTCTTTTTTTTGTGTTAGATTTTTACTTGCATTTGAGAAAGCTGGACTAGCAATGGGATAGTCTGGGGTGAACTAAGTAGCTTGCTATGTGACTAAAAGGCTGATGGTTTTAAGGTGATGGACACTGCTAATATAGGTCTACAAAGATGGAAACAAAAACTGAATTTGGCTTTATTAGTGTTTTGTTTTCTACATATGTATGATATAGAAATAAGTATGTTATAGTTTTATAAATATGATTTACAGCTTCTCATATTGTCAATATATGTATTCCTTTAATCGAGGTAGTCCTGCTGGAAGTGATGCAGGAATGACTTGAATTACCTTCTGGTAGGCAAGTTTTTAGGTGCTCAGGGTTGAATTTCCCTTGAGCACTAGAGGAAAGCAGCTTTCTGGGCAGCTCACACACCTTCACTTCTTATGCTTGAGTAAAACTGCAAAAGATGGATTCAGGCTTATGTAACTTTACATTTACTTTACATGTAGCACTGCTTTTCTTGTAGACTCCCTCAGCTCAGGTTTTTAAGTGCTGGCTTCCACATCTATGCTTGCAACTCAGAAGTGCATTAATATTTCCTTTTCAAACATGAAGTGACCTGAATTCTATGCCAAGCTCTATGAGTTCTTCCAGTTGTGTTTTTGTTATGTGAGAGTATATGGTGTAAGATTTTGGCTGTTCAGTGGAGTTCAGAATAAACCTTGCATTATCACATCAGTTTAGTATGACTGGGACAAGCACCTTGAATGGAAATACAGATAAAACTGATGTGAGTTTCATATGCAGCAATTTGAACTGCAGTGTTGTCAAAATATTTTCTCCACTGTTAAAGCATTGCCATATATATTTTTTTTTTAATTCAAGAATTACTGCCAGGGTTTATTGTTATGCATTTTAGCAATGTCTAAGTTTTCAGGAATTTTAGGTTAGCTATGTAGGAGGAATTAAATAACTGAATCAATTTTTTTTGCATCAATGCACTTATAAAAATTCATTTATCTCACTAGAAAGCATATTTGCAGATCGTCATAGTTGTCTGTCTTCGAAGTCTTTAAAAGTAGATTTTTTTTTACTTTGTAATAGTAAAACTATATGTATTACTAATCATTTTTAATTTCTGAGAGTTGAACACCACAGAAATCCTAGCTGAACACAAACAGTCCCAAAAAGTATTTTTACACATTCCTGTATTTGATTTTAGAAGTCAATTTGTTATTTCCTATGGTTAAATGTACCTGAAATATGCTTAAGTTAAAAGAAAGTCTAAAAAAGGTATACACATATATGAGTTCATGATCCAAAGAGTGTCTTACAGGCCTGAGGACTGAGGTACCTGAGTCTGAAGAACACCCTTAAAAATCTCAAGATGCTTGGAATAATCAGACCAGATTTATTCACTTTTCACTTCTGTCACTTCTGTAAGAAGAAATAAAAGAAAATACTTTCAAAGAAAGAATTCAGGATAATTTAAGGAAAAGAGATTGTATTAGGAAGAAAAACCCAAGAGGGGATTAACAGAAAACTCTGTGCAGAAGGTTGTTGGCAAGCACCAAAAAAATTTAATGGGTGAAAAACAGAAGAGAAAATGATATATCAATCAGAATCTTGGAATCCTTACACACACACAAAAATATTCACATTAAATATATAAGATGCTGGAGAGTTGTTAATTTGTGGCATAGGTCTTTTGGGCTTTATTTTTAAATCCAGCCTCTTGCTCTCTCCGCTGCGTTTGTGCACATTAGCCTGTGCACATTAGCACATACCGTCGTCCATGCTGTGGTTTAGCATTTAGGGCAGATAGCATTCTTCCCGGACTTGTCATTTGCATCTTCTGATGCAATTTTGTTGACAAGGTCTTTTCAGGCATGCAGGGAAAAACAACGCTCCCGCGTCTGTTTGGATCATTGGTAAAGGAGTATCTTTTTCAGTACTTTGTCTAGATGCTGTTTCCACAAGAAAGCACTTTGCCTGTAAAGCTTGTACATATAAATGTTCTTCAGCAGGGTGCCTGTGACTCGCGTCAGGGTCAGCTAGAAAATGACTAAATCTTCCTGAAAATTACAAGAGTGTTTTTTTGTTGGTTGTTGGGATTTTTTCCCCCCCTCCCTTCCCTTCCCGTGGTTTGTCATCCAGAAAGGGATGCAGGCGTGCATCCCAGCCACGCGGAGCATTGATTGCTTCTGCCTGCAGCGGGGATGCTGTCAAGTGCCTGCGCGAGTGGAGTCCGGCTTTGACACGGGGCTGCTGGGCAGCGGCCGCCGCCATGCCCCGCCGCTAGCCCACGCTGCCCCTCCGCTAGCCAGCATTGCCCCGCCGCTAGCCAGCATTGCCCCGCCGCTAGCCAGCATTGCCCCGCCGCTAGCCAGCATTGCCCCGCCGCTAGCCAGCATTGCCCCGCCGCTAGCCAGCATTGCCCCGCCGCTAGCCAGCATTGCCCCGCCGCTAGCCAGCATTGCCCCGCCGCTAGCCAGCATTGCCCCGCCGCTAGCCAGCATTGCCCCGCCGCTAGCCAGCATTGCCCCGCCGCTAGCCAGCATTGCCCCGCCGCTAGCCAGCATTGCCCCGCCGCTAGCCAGCATTGCCCCGCCGCTAGCCAGCATTGCCCCGCCGCTAGCCAGCATTGCCCCGCCGCTAGCCAGCATTGCCCGCCGCTAGCCAGCACTGCCCCGCCGCTAGCCAGCATTGCCCGCCGCTAGCCCGCATTGCCCGCCGCTAGCCCGCATTGCCCGCCGCTAGCCCGCATTGCCCGCCGCTAGCCCGCATTGCCCGCCGCTAGCCCGCATTGCCCGCCGCTAGCCCGCATTGCCCGCCGCTAGCCCGCATTGCCCGCCGCTAGCCCGCATTGCCCGCCGCTAGCCCGCATTGCCCGCCGCTAGCCAGCACTGCCCCGCCGCCGGCAGCGCTCCATGCCCAGCGGGCAGGGCAAGCCATGCACGGGCACCTTCCCAGGCAGCACAGCTGCGGCAGGGGCGCCGAGGGCTCGGACGGGGGCAGGAATGTGCCCCCCGCCGCCAGGGATGCCCACTGCGCCTGCCGCTGGCACCAGCATCCGCCGGGCCTCCCGCACGGCTCTCAGGCGCTGCCCTCCTGGGGAGCCGCGGGTGGAGGCCAGGGCAGGGGCAAGGTGGTCCCGCTGTGGGACACGGTGCGGAAGAGCCCCCCCAAATCCCCAGCCAAGCCCCAGGGCAGCCCGGGGCAGTGGTGGTCAGAGTGCGGCTGTGCCCACGGCTGGGTCCCCCCGGTGCAGGTGAGCTGATTCTTCACTCTGCGGGCGACTTGGAGGATGCTCCAGGGAGAGAAAGTGAGGTTTGGTGATGTCGACAACTTTTTGTGGTGTGTCCCGATGTGTGTTTAGTGGTTTGTTCTGGAAGTTTTATATGCGAGGGCAAGCTGTGTCTGGTGGTCATATCTGTGTTTGGGTATTGCTTCTGTGTTGCCTGTGAAAATTGTGGGCTGTTCTTGGAAAGGTTTCCTTGTTAAAATGTTTTGGTTTGTGCCTCCAGGTTCTGCAGACTTCATATTCCATTGTGGTGTATAGAACTGATCTGTTTATCTCCCGTGTGTAATGGATTTTGTGAGCTTCTGTAAACAGTTTGTTTTCAAATATTGCATGAAGTTAAAATAATATTTTAAGAGACAACATGGGGGAGGGGTTGTTAGATTTGCTGATAAGAGAAAGTGTGACCTCTTTCTCCTCTTTGGAACTTTAAATGTAGTTGAAATATTTAATGTATATATGAAGTAGATCTTTAGATTTTACAAATCTATTGATATTTATTTAAATGCAGGGCAGTGTGTTTTCAAATATAAACCAAGCAGGGTCTGTGATGTGTACAATTACCTGTAAGCAGCTAGACTGAAACCCAGCACTGTGAAATAGGACACTCATAGGATGGTTAATGCTAAAAAGCATTAAAACTACCTCCACTCATTCATGTTTTCATGTCTCACTTGGAAAACTTTCAGCTTATTCAAAAAAGCTTTCTATCATGGCAACATAGAATGGTTTTGTCAACATTTCACAGTAGAAAAAGGCAAAATGTATTGCTAAAATAAGTTTTTGAAAGATATCTTTACTTACTGATATGGTGTACACTGGAGTTTAACTAGCCTCAGCCCACGCTGAACATGGGCACCCTCTCTAGAGATTACATCAATTCTTTCATGGAAATGGTTTTAATATATTTTCACTCTACAAAAAAACAATAAGGCAAAGGATTGTCAGATAGTGTAGCTGTATTTTATGTTGTCTTATGGTCTGAAAAAGTGATGTTCTGTTGACTGAAAGTGATTGTTGTCTCAAAAAGCTTCTTTTCTTTTTTTGTCAAGTCTAGTGTCAAGTGGAAAAACTAAGCTTTCTGTTACATTTTTGAGTGACCAAAATGTTGCATGTGACTACAAAATATTTTCTATATTTTCTTTCATATACAAGGCATATACAGCTGTTTATGTTGGAATAATGCCAATGATAAAATAATACATAAATTCTAATCAAATTAGACTTTTTTCAAATTTGAATTATAAAAAGTTCTAAATATTTTCTTAGGCTCTTTTTGATTTGGCAAAAGCTTGAAAGGAGCTCTTCAATGAAAGAGCTCCTTGGTTTTCAAAGGTACAGAATTTATAAAGAGAAAATGTAGGAGCATTATTATGAAGAAATCTAAAAAGGCCCTTCTAAGATGTATTGTAAAAGTTTTAATACCTTTATGATCACATCCTCATGTGTTTAGATAATGTGGAATTATTCATGTTTATGTAATTCTTATATTTAATACAGAACTTTGTTCTGGAAACTTGCTTTACTGTGTGTTCTGAATGCCAACTACCTTATTCTGTTTAGGAAGGTGCCTTTCTTGGGTTGTGTCTATAATGAATTTATCACTGTGTCTGTGGGTGGACTGATGTACTTGGGCAAGTACTTGGTGGTTTCAGTGTCACAGAGTTGAGAGATAGTTTGTTTCAAATAATAATCTCCTCTTCTCTGTGCAAAGTAAGCATTGTGTAAAGCGTGGGCAGGAAGGGAGGAGTGTGTGTACATTTGTTTGTATGTGTGTGTGTGTGTACGTGCATTGTTGTATGTATCAACACCTAGAAAATCATCAATGATATTGCATAGAAACAATATGAGAAAACATTATAGGGCTGCTCTTACTACTTCTCCCTAGTCTGGGGATACAAGTGGAAGTCAGTGATGTTTTTTGAGGGCTGTATTGATGGGGAAATCTTTCTTTCTTGCTAAAATAAAGCGATGTAGTGGAACAGTTAAGTTTGCTGCTCTAAGGAAGAAAAAAAAAAATGAAGGAGAAGTTATTTTAAATGTCCACCTAATGTGTAAATGTGAGAATAAATAAGACATTAATAGCTTCCAAGGTGGATTGTTTTAATACATAAAGTTCTGATCAGGTTTTTTTTCTGCTTGACTTCTTTTAGGAGAGACTACTTTCTTCAGACATAGGAAAGACATAACACCTTGTGAAACTGCTTCTTGATAGTACTATTGTACCAAAATGGATTCACAGGTCCTTCATTCCTAGAATGTGTACTTGACAGCTGTTACTAATGTGCACTTTGGCATCCTGAGCCTGACTGAAGTGTGTTGATTTTATTGAGAAGTACACGACTCCATTTTCTTTGCCAGTTTCTTCTTTAGTGTGCCAGAGCAAAGAGTGTCACTCTGGTATTATTGATATTACAACTGTCTTAAAAATTCTGCTTTGCTGGCTTGCATGTTTGTGTTTGCTTGTAATGTCATGTTCACTTGTGGGTACAAGAACTCTCTCTGTACATCCAAATAGAAATAAACTTGGAATTAAAAGAAAACCCAAAAACAAAACACAAAAACCAAAAAACCCCCAAACCAAAAATCACAAATTTTGAAAGTGAGTTGAAATCATGTTTAGATGGAAATTTGATTACAAGACCTAATTTGGCTTTTAACTTCAATTTCTTTTTGAAAAAACACATTTGCAGTTCTGTTTTTTTATTTAAAAGAAAAAAAGGATGGGGGGAAAGTGAAAAGAAAAGTAAGTTAATAGGCAAGTTTTAAATGTCCCTGTTGCTTGGAAATATTTTTTTGTCTCTGCAGTGCACTGGGCATCTCTATCACCATTAGTATAAAGGAATTATGTGATTTCTGTGATTTACTCAGTGATTTCATACTTCAGGTCACTGTTATGCTGTGAGAGATCTGAGAAAAATTTGAGGGTGGAAGAGGGCCTTGAAGAGGCAAGGAGGTGACATGGCGTTTTCCTTGGATCAGTCTGCCATGGGATTTGGTTTGTAACATTGGATGGACTTTCCCTGTAGACACCTCTAGATTGCTGGCACATGCAATGTAGCAATTAATTAAATTAGAAATACATGTTTAGCTGAAGGTGTTCAATGAATTCATTCTTTGTGCAGAAGGGACAGAGGGATAGGAGTCTGTATTGTCCTGATTGTAGGTGGAAGAGGAAATTACACAGTTTGTGTTGTTACTATTGTTGTTTTAGGAAGTCCAAAGTATGAATTTTAGTTTGTGTGGTCTGTATGAAAGAGGTCCTCCTCTAAACACTTTCCCAATATGAGTTTTTGGATTCCATGAGCTCAAGATTATTCTTTTGAGGGGTAAGGAAGGTGTAGAAGTAGATTCCCATCTTTGGCCATTTCCTAGTTCAGAAGACAATATTGGAGTCTACTGAAATTTAACTATTTGCTATAAAATTTTCAGCCCTTCTATTTTGATATGTTCTCGAAGACAATCATCTCACAGCAGATAGTATCTTGAATGTGTCATCTGCAAAGTGCATAGATATGCTTTGTTTTGAAAACTTCCATAAAAGTGTAAGCTTTCACATATTTTTGAATAGTTTACTGTTGATATCAGCTTTGATGACTTTATTGGTTGGTTGGTAGCGTTTTTTTACAATCAATATCAGAAAAGGTTTTTTGTACTCAGTTTCTTTTAGAAGAAACTATTTCTTCTTTTAGAAAGGACTTCTTTACAAAGAAATAATTGTGGTTTTTTACCTAGTAGAGGCTTGTGAGCTAAACTGTAGGCTATAGATGTGGCATGACTTTAACAGAGCAGCCAAATTCTGAGGGATCCACTGAGAACAGTCTTTTGTGTTTGAAGGTCTTTGGGGCTAGTGCTGAAATTCCAGTATTTCATTTGAGAGCTCTTTGCATGGTGGCATGAAGTGAGAGCTCCCTTCAAGGCATTCTGCCTCAGTACTAAAGCAGAAGGTCTACTCTAAGAGATACTGGCTCTTCCAGCTGTATAAAGCATTATTTATCATGGGTTGTGTTTTTGAAAGCTTAGATCACTCCTTTCAGTTCACAGATTCCCACATGCAAGTGGCCATTCTTCTGGCAAGCCCCTCCTGGCTATAAAGTTACAACAAGCTATTTCAGTTAGCTAAGGGAGAGCTTTTCACTCTAATCTAGTGTGTTCAAGTGCCAGTAAAATAGCAGTTAAACAGCAAATAAACAGCAATAATTGGCTTTTACCCTTTTTTTTTTCCTTTTTTTACCTTTAAGGCAGTTGAGAGCTAGATGATATAACTTGAGCTCAAATTTTGATAGGAGTAGCAGGGCAATTTTTCATGAGGAAAGAAGCTCATATTCCATTCTCAGGGTGGTATGCTCTTATCAGTGGGTTTAGATGACAGCTCTTCATTCAGCATCTTGCCTTGGCTTGATCCTCATGCTGCATTCATAGAAGTGAGGTCATTGAAACATTGTCAGCAATCTGTGCAGCTGCTATGTAAGAGATGTACAAATGCAGAAATACGAAAGCTGTTATCATATTCTTTTGAAGATGAGTGATATTGTTCTAACAATTCCTGTATTCAGTCTTTCTCACTGACAGAGGGCTTTAAGAAGTCTGCACCATTCTGGGTGGCATTCAGATCTGGTTCTCTCCCAGGACAGCTGCTTTAAAAAACTGTGATTTTTACATTCATATTTGACCTATTTCTTCTACCAAAACCAGGAAATCTTTATTCCTACTGAATTCATAGCAGTTATGTTTGGCATAAAAAGGAGATGGAAGCTTAGCCTGCTGAGGCTAGCACTTTCCTTAGCCATGTAGGGAACACTCCTGGTCAGAAGTAACATGAAATGAGGCATAAGAGCCTTCCCAGGGAAGTGGTATTTAAAAGATTCCTTGATGTGTTTTGTAGGGACATGGTCTAGTGGTGGGCTTGGCAGTACTAGGTTAATGGTTAGACTCAGTGATCTTAGAGGTCCATTCCAACCTCAGTAACTCTATGATACAGTAATTGTTTGGAAAAGTGTTTCCTTAGCTTAATGGTTGTTCATTTGACTCCAGTTTGAGTGGAATGCAGTGAAAAGGCCAGAAACTCATGAAACAAAATATGCTGAGGCCACAGGAGGACTTTCCCTCTAAACATGAAAGTTCCTTTTTTGGTGGTTTTGTTTTGTTTTGGGTTTTTTAGGGTATTTTAGGTTTTTGTTTTGTTTTGTTTTGGGTTTTTTGGGGGGTTTTTTTGGTTTGTTGTTTTTTTGGTTGGTTG
>VZRH01004459.1:547501-567501 GCA_013397555.1 Urocynchramus pylzowi | reverse complement strand
GCTCTCTCTTTCCCCATGTCTGCATGTGACTTTTGGATGAATGATAATAAAAATAAAGCCAAGAAAATGTCAGGAAAGGAATATGGACTCAATTACTTTGCTTTTAAGAACCATGTTTGCTTTGAAATAAGCCTTAGATGATTACAATAGAGTTTACAAATTAAATAACATATACTCATTCATCTTTTTTTATAAGTATTTTTTTATAAATTGCTAAAGTTGATCAGAGGAATTGTCTCAATAGTCATATAATTTCAAAATCTCCCATTATTCTGAGTTAGAAATACAGGGATCAAAAAGGAATTCTTTATGTATTGAAAACAGAGGTCCTGTAATATCTAAACCAAATATCAGAAAAACAAACAAAATAATCCTTTTTGTAAATTCCAATTCTGGTATAAGCTTTCTTTTAAGTCACAGGAGCCAGCTATGAAAATAGTACAAAATCAAATTTAGCAAAATACCAGCTGGTTTTGATTTGAATATGTTGTACTTTTAATACAGATTTTTGCCTTTCTGATTAAGTATTTGCACAAATAGAAGCAGGTTCAAACTTCAGCAAACTTCAGCAGCTGAAATTGTTCATATAATTGGTCAAACAGAACATCAGACAAATGATTTTCATTATGCATTTCAAATGAGAGCAGAATGGAGTAGTGTCTCAGGATTCCTGTAGCTGCCCTCCCAGAGCAGCTACTCTGCAGCCAGGTATGAAATCAGTGAAACTGAGTCTTTTAAACACTCCTTGTTCTCTTTTCAGACTTCTTGTTTACATTTTTTTGCTTTTTAATTGCAATAAACACTTGTTCTATACTGAGCTGCTATTTCTTGCGTTCATGATCATGGGAATAGGAATTACTGTTTATCCATGTGCTGGTCCATCCAAGTTGTTGTGACCATCACTCACCTGAGAGCTGATCACATTAATTGAAAATGTAAGATCTAAGCTCTGTTTTCACTTTTCTTCATTCTACAGAGCCTACTTTGGGGGAAAAAAAATAGGTGTTTGAGACACCTATTTCATGGCCCAGTTGATGTCTACTAGCACAGCTTCTAGTGCCAGCACAAGGCTGAGAGCAGAAGCATGTGACAAGGGTCATGTCCCAGCACAGCTGCCTCTTCCAAAGGTAGTCACACCAATGTGCAATCTGGTACATGCAGTTTGGTTTTGACAACACAGCAGTGCTCAGGGACCTCCCTGTGCTAAGCACAGAAACTTGTATCAAGCTCATTTCTGCCTCCAAGAATTCAGAAATAATAATGTTTTACTTAAGAAATGAAGAGTTTTGGAGACAACTTGTTTCCTTTCCCTTTCTGCTTTCACTTTCTGCTCAGCAGACGCATCTGTGTTCCATCAAAATCTATCTGTCTTGCAGTCGTGAGTATAGAAGTCACTTGTCACACTCTGTGAGACTGCAGTTCAGTCTCACAGGATCAAACAGCCAAATGACATTTTGAAAGAAAAAGAACCACAAATTTTTATCTAGATGTTCAGTAAGAAGGTAGTAGAAAAAGCAGAACTCCGGTCTCATCTTCAGTCTGGGGCTCATGCTGCCTAATTTGCTGCTGTGTTTTTGAATGGTCTCTATACCACCAGCTCAGGCAAAAATTTAGAGGCAGATGCTGCATAGGACAGGCTTAAGAATCACACCCACATGCCCGAGAGTATTGTCCAAATGCTCCTTGAATTCTGCCAGGCTTGGTGCTGTGAGCACTTCCCTGGGGAGCCTGTTCCAGTGCCCAGGCACCTTCTGGGTGATGAACCTTTTCCTAATCTCTGACCTAAACCTCCCATGGCACAGCTTCATGCAGTTCCTTGGCTCCTGCCACCAGAGAGAAGAGATCAGTGCCTGCCCGTCCTCTTCCCCTCATAAGGATGCTGTAGACCACAATGAGGTCTCCCCTCAGGCTTCTCTGGTCCAGGCTGAACAGACCAAGTGCCCTCAGCTGCTCCTCATGTGGCTTCCCCTCAAGGCCCTTCACCATCCTCGTGGTCCTCCTTTGGCCACTGTCTAACAGTTTCTTTGGATGCAGCCCAGGGTACAGTTGTCTTTCTGGCCTGCAAGCCCACACTGCTGGTCACATTTAACCTTTCATCCACCAGTTCCCCCAAATCCTGGGCTGCAGGGCTGCTTTTAATGCATTTCATCCCCTGGACTGTATTGATGTTATTGGTTGCCCTGACCCAAGTATGGGACCTTAAAACTTGGCCTTGTTGAACCTCATGAGATTCCTGTGGTCCCACTGGGCATTTCAGAAAAACCTGGCCTATAGAATTTACAACAACTTGGAAAACATTATAGGTTACTATAATTATGATTATAATTTTTAATAATTCTTTTTTAAATCTTTAATGATTTTAAAGAAGTGAAACCCTATAGAAATATGGAGTGGAGCAATACCAGTTTGTAGTGGCTTGATTTGACTGCACCATAGTTTTTCTTTAATGTACCACACGTAGACCTACTACATGTGTTAGGCAGAGTCATGATACACTGCAGTTGCCTCTGGGGCAGTTACTAGCTTGCTCAGCCTCTTCAAGTATAAAAGTAGAAGAAATCTGATCACTTCTGCAGGGATAAATCTCAAAAATGTTGTCTTTTTTTCTTTGAGTTGTCATGGCAGTATTCTCAGTGGATCTTCTCTTTTAGCTGAGATGCATTTAAGTCTATGTAGTCAGCACAAAACTGGAATTCACACATTACTTTTTAAATAATTTGTGCTGAAAATTGAGGTTATCACTCCTAGTTATTTTGGTTTTAAGCACTGGTTGCTGTCTATCAGCTAAGCTAATTTGTGTACCAAGAAATGTCATGTTAATCATATTGGAGAATACAGAAAGAAATGAATCAGCTCTTAGTAGTAGCTGAAAATGCAGAATTGCAGAAATATTTTGCTGAATGGACAAAACCTAAAAAGCTCCTCAGATTCATAATTCTTTGGTCCTTGTGTCCTCTGATGGTAGCCCTTGTCATACCTAACCAAAAGGTTGCCTTTTCCTCATTTTATATAATGTCCTTTCAAAATGCATGTTGGCACTGCATTTAGTATCTGAAATTTAGTATCTGTTTTTCTTCTCACCTTTGCTCCTTTCTGTCCTCTTTTCAAAGAGTGCCATTACTTCTACTTTTTTTCTTTTTTTTCATAACTCATCTGTATTTTCACTTTTTTGAATGGTTGCCAAAGCAGTAGTGGAATTACTGGGTTTACCTGTATGCTCTTTGTCCGATTTCCAGATGGAAGTCTTTTTTCTTGTGGTTCACTTGCCAGCATTTGTCCTCAGGTAACAATAACTTTAATGTACTTTCTGCCAGTTTCTATTTCATCATGTTACCTCTTGCACTTGAGGGTTCAGCAAATCTGACAAACCAGCAAAATGCAAAAGGTAACAGAATTGCCACAGCAAAAACATTTGCTAGCATGGGGATGAGGGGTAAAGGAGCTAGGTTTTGGTGTTATTAATAATAAAAGCAATAATAAAACTACAGAGATGCAGGAAATTCTTTTTGCAGTCTGAAGTATTAGTTGGTGTTCAGTAACCAACCAGGGGCAGGAGAGGTGATGAAAGCAAAATTGATCCTGTTTGTTTTCTCCAGATGTCATTGCTGCCTGATGTCTTGACATTTCTTAAAGCCCCTCAGAAGGAACAGCTATGTGATTCTTTTGTTTTCTGATAGATTTGTGAGTTAGGTCAAGGTTCATTTCATTTCACACTGGGAAGGCTGAGGTTGGAAAGTTAACAAATGTTTTTTTTCAGATTGTACATAGAACAGAGGAAGAGCTTAATTTTCAACCCCTTTGTCATAGCTCAGTCCTAAGGCAACAGCTAGACTGAACCTACCTGCACAGTTTTTTGAATGGCTCTAAGTTTTAACCCATCTGTGTGGAAGGGTATCTGAAGTCTGTTCCTGCTGGACCTTTAAGGGTCCTTGCTGGTTGTGGCCACCCTTGAGGTGCAGCTTCAAGCTCAGTCCCCTTGGTGGGGACTCTCAGTGACTTCCTGGGTCCATGAGCAGGGGTATGTTGATAAGATTTCCATCGTTTTGAAGTTAGTGGTTCTTCATGTTACTGTAAAAAGATGCAGTGGGTTCTTTGTTTGAGTGGGACAGTTTGCATCAGCCTGTTCTATGTGTGAGAATTTTCAACTAAAGGCAGGGCTGTGCTCTTGGAGTAAGACACATACTGACTTGGAGATGCAAAGCAATTACTTAACCAGAACTACTTAAAGCTTTTTTTCCTACTACTTTTCCATCAATAGATTATGTTCCTTTCAGTGGTTTGAGCTGACCTTATTGCTGGGATATTGTACTGGGCTGGTCAACACAGTTTAAGCAGTTCTTGTACTACTGAATTGGTAAACTCAGAGTAAGAGGAGAAAATACTGAAAATATAAGAGCAAAGCAATGGCAGAAAAAGTCATTAAGTGTAGCTGGAACTTCTTTAAAGGATATTTTTCTTCAAATACAGAAGTTCATTAAGAAGCCACTGATGTGGACCCCAGTTCAGCAGAGTGCTTAACGCTGTTCCCATGTGACTGTGCTACAGTCTGTGTTAGTGGGACTTGGCATTACTGAGAATGCTTTGAATGCTAAAGTTAACCCAAAAGTTTTGTACCCTTCTTAACAGCAAAGTAGCAGTCTAACCTGCAATTGTTCCTTTTTAAAATTTCACACTATTGTTTTTTCCATTTCTATATAAAACTAAAGAAAAAGAAGAATCCTTTTAAAATCCACCTGATACGTAAATTGACAGGATTAAAAAAAGAAGTTTTCAAGCTTAAATATATCAAACACGCAAAAATGCTGCTTCTTCATTTGTTTGTAATTTTAAATTTATCTTAAAATGACAGTGGGGTTTCAACAAAAGGGGCAGACTAGGGGGAAAAATAACATTTTTGTAGAGTTCTTACACTCAGATTCAATCCAACAAAAAGGTTTAAAAGACACAAAAGAAAAAATTTAATTGCTGCAATGACTGGTCTTTGACTACTGAAGTACTAGTGGGAAAAGTTAGTGAAGCAGAGTATCAGTTGATCTGAAAGTAATATAAAGCAGTAATACTGCCTCTGATTATTAGATGCAAAAGTTCAGATATCATGGTGCAGGAGTTCTGGGCTGGAACTCAGGAACTCAGCAATCAGTACTCTATCCTTACTTCCGCTGAAAATTCAGTAAGAATAACTAGCAAAGCCCTCCAGACTTAAACAGCCCATATGGTTCTGCAACCATAAATAAATAAACCTGTATGAAAAATTGCATGGGTATATTGTTCTTACTCTTCTAATGCAAAGTATTTCCCTTGTAAACCATTCAGTTATCTCTGTCATTTGTTCTTAATGCGTTAGAGGTTTGTAAACAACCGATTGGCAAAACTCCAATGAGACTTTATAGGAGCTATTATCTAAGATTTATTTTAAAAATTAAACATTTTAATGTTCATAGGAAGGCAGTAATCCAGTTTAAAAAGGTTTAAAAAGGTGAGGTACAGTTAAACAATTTCTAAAATTCTCTGGTGGAGACATTGTGGGCTATTCTCAGCTGATCTGTTATATTAACTTATAAAAAATAATTTTACTGGTTAAATTATTTACCATTCACTTGATTGACAGCAGTGCTTGTTTTCATAGAAATAAATACTTGTTATAAATGGCATTACACATATAAGGCATAATTTAACATGGAATGCTTTTTTTCCTATAAAATATAAGGAAATAACTGGGAGAGTTGTGTCTTCGTGTATAAACTGTATGAGCTTTTATGGGATGTAGTTGCATCAGCTTTTGTCATACTTTGATCTTTATTCAGTATGAGTTCTTTATTAAAGTTTTGTCATCACTATCTTGACCTGAAGTATTACATGTCTGTAGTGATTTTTCAGAGATAGTGGAAAAGTTTTAGGTATTCCATAAGATCACTTTTTAAAATATAATTGAAAGTCTTCTGAAAGGTGCTTTAATTGGGAGACTGGCTGATCAAGTTTTGGTTTCCCCAGCTGGCAGGTCCCACAGAACCACTCTCTCCCTGCAGCAGGGAGAAAATTGGAAAAGCAGGAGAGAGAAAGTGCATGAATGAAAAGAGAAAAGAAAAGAAAAGAAAAGAAAAGAAAAGAAAAGAAAAGAAAAGAAAAGAAAAGAAAAGAAAAGAAAAGAAAAGAAAAGAAAAGAAAAGAAATCTCACCAGCTTCTGTCACAAGCACAACAGCCCCTCTGAGGGAGCACCTGCTCAGCATAGGGTTATCCATTGGCTGTGGTCTCTTTGTGGGCATGCCTTCTTTGCCATGCAGTACCATTACTGCTCTGGTCCGGTTGTTCCCTCATTCTTTTCTTGGTATTTTCTATCTTTTATTAAAGATGTTTTCACAGAGGCTTGGCTGAAGACCTCAGCCATGTCTGTCATGGTCCATTTGGATCACTCATATTTACAGGAAAAAGGTAATCTCTAAACTAAACTTTATTTTATGAGCTCACTAGGTAATGCTACAAACAAACTAGTTGCAACCATTTTCACAATAAACGATCCCTCTCATGTCCTAGAAGATAATGGCTTAAACATCAGCTCTTCAAATTGATAAAGAATTGGTGAGTTATTTATGCTCTCACTTTCAAGTCTTCCACTTTTCTGAGAAGCAAGTAATACTGGTCATGTGGATCTAGGGAGACTTCATAGAACCTTTCATTATCTAAAGGGGATACAAGAGGTCTGGAGAGAGACTTTTTACAAGGGTGTGTTGTGACAGGGCAAGTAGGAATTAGTTTAAACTGAAAAGGAAGCTGGTTTGAACTAGACATGAGGAAGAAATCCTTCACTGTGTGGGTGACAAGGCACTGGCACAGGCTGTCCTGAAAAGGTGTGGATGCCCCATCCCTGGCAGTGTTCAAGGCCAGGTTGGATGGGGCTTTGAGCAACCTGGTCCAGTGGAAGGTGACCCTGCCCATAGCAGGGGTGTAGGAACTAGATGATCTCTAAGGTTCCTTCCAACCTTATAAATTAATTCTATAAGTTGATCCAAACAACTGTACTGGGTGAAACCACAGGCCTGTTCAAGCCCTTATACCAAATAATGTACAGATTGTTGTGGAAGGAGTTTGAAGGAAAAGGAAAAGTTACCTGCTCCTTGATATATGCAGTTCACATATTTTATAATTGCTGCTGAATGAACACGTTCATTTTGTCAAATAAGATATTTTTTTGAAATATGCTTTACAGGGATATTGCATTTTAGTTAATACTGAAGTATTTTTATAACATTTAAATTAGTGTAGAATTTTCTTATTAAACTGTGTGATTTTACGTGAAGAAGTAGAGGGGAGAAGAAGCACTCTGTCTTCCTTTCCTCACCTCCACTCTGCAAAGCAACATGGGTTTTGTTGCAAAGTCTTCTTTGGGTCTTTTCAGAAATCAGTTTTCTTGGGGAAAAAAGTACACCTTTTACATTAGGCTACATAGCATTTTTTTCTTTGAAAATTTTATATCAATTTTTAAAAATAATCTGTTCATCAAAAATTTATTTATGCTGCATTGTGGAAGGTTTTAGAAATGCTTTCTTCTAAACTAGGCAAACCTGTAGGGTTTTTTAATGCTGCTTTTTTTTGTTTGTTTGTTTTTTAAATCAGTATTTTTTTCTAAATTTTGCTTGGTTTGTCAAGTATTTTGGTCTTTATGATATTGTTTTGCAATCTGACAGTGAATATTTGGAGCCCCAAAATTACAAAGGAGACAAACCAAAAAAGTTTAATATGTAGTAAATTACATAGTGTTCAAGGCCACTGTTTCCTTGTCCCTTGTACTACGAGTTTTCAGTCTCTCTCTTCTCACCTCTCTTGCCTCTCAACAAATAATTATGTCCTGCTTCTTTATGGATACCTATTTTTATGAGAAAGTAAGGAATTGAAGAATATAAAAGTTGTTATTCACAGTATTTCATCCGTCATATCTGATATTTCCATTTTGTCATGGCTATTTAGTAGCTCTGACATTGAGATTTGCTTCAGAGCTTCTTTGGCAAAGGATGACATCTTGTTCCAGAAAATACCTGGTAATGTCAGTCTTTGAGTGACTTTTCTGAGCAGACAGCCTACAGATATTCTATACCATCCTCCTTAAAAGACAATTGTAACTGAAATCTTAACCTTATTGAAATCTTCAAGAGTTGTGTGCTCTGAGTTTTACCAATGGGTAAAACAGTCATGTCTTGCCTCTGAAGGATTACAGAATACTCCTGAGTTGGAAGGCACTGACAAGGATCATAGAGTCCAACTCCTGGCCTTGCGCAGGACCATCCCCAAGAGTCACACCATGTGCCTGAGAGCATTGTCCAAACACTCTGGGAGCTCTGTCAGACCTGGTGTTGTGACCACTTCCCTGGGGAACCTGTTCAGTGCCCAACCATCCTCTGGGTGAAAAAGGTTTTCCTTTTCTGTAATCTAAAACTCCACTGACACAGCTTCAGGCCATTCTCTTGAGTCCTGTCACTACTCCTTTCATTTCTACAGTACCACCCATAAGTGCAAGGAATATAAACCTGAACAGGTAAAGAGAGCTTTCAGCTGTACTTTGGAAATGGAGACTGGAATTGCAACTTTTTTGAGAGATAAGAAATCATCCATCAGCTATCATGTGGCTATTTGAGTAGTTTTCTAAGATTTAGTCAAATTTAACAAATTTTCTGGCTCTTACAGTTTGTCACCAAAAGTCCTTGCAAAATTTGTTGTCACATTGCTTCTGTATTCAGTTCCTTTCAAAATTTTCTTCTTTTCATGAAAATATTTTGGCTGTGACATTAAGGGGGTCTGACATTTAGGTGCTTGCTGCATTAGAATCTCAGTACAGAGAGGTCTCCTAAGTTCCACTGGTAAACCAGGTGTGAACAATTTAGTCCGAAGTAACACAAAGGGAACACTTTGATTTTCACACATATATTTTCACTTCTGAATAGTGGCACAGAATCTAGTTAGGCAGTTGTGCTGTTGTCCCACAGCTGTCTCGGCTCAAATCTTGCCCTCCTATTCTTCCAATGAGGCTTTTTGATTAACTTTTTATTCTTAGGATAGCAATTTGTACCAAGGATCTAATTAGAACTTTATATAACACAGGCAAAGCCCTCCTTTTGCAAGTCTGTCTCACCTCAGTCCTGCTAATCTTGCAGCTTTCAGTATGGAGCATTCTGAAATATCTGATATTTCAAGCTATCTCCTCTGGTTGAAAACAATTTCAGCTATTGAGAGTCGGGAACAGGGTTCATTTGATTCTTTTGTCCCGGTAAGGAAAACTGTAACATATCTCTAAAATAAGGAATGTCTTTAAATTTCAATTCTGATGGTTAGGCTTTATTTGGGGGGGGGGAAATGAATTAAACTGAACTCTGATGAACTGAATGAACTCAGACCTCTGACCATAGGTCTTCTGTGCTTCTTTCTGATTAAAAGATAAGTAATAAAGAACTGTCTTTTACAAAACCTGGTGATTTTTTCTGGGGAGAGACTGCATAGTTCTATATACCTAGAATTGACATGTATTGCCAGTATTTCTATTTTATCATTATTTTAATGATAAAGAAGATAACTAAATTACATATAATTTTTACTTCCTGGAAAAACTTATAATTGAGATATGACTTTAAAATGATAATAAATATGAATAAATATAAGTTGAACATATGGGTATTACTGCTTATCACCAGATAGCACACAGTAATGTTATATATTGTGTATAAAATAAGTAAGTAATTTCTTCTATGTTTACATCAGTATGTGTTGCTACTTCTAATCCCAAATATTTTGAAGAAGCTATTTATTTATATTACTGTCATGTGCACTGGAAATATTTTAATAGCAGATGGCTTTTGGTGACTGGGTTAGGTAAGCCAGATAGAATATGCTGGACAGGAAAGAAGACAGTATCTTTCTTTCTTCTATGTATCTTCATTTCATGTGAAATACAAATTTAACAGGGTATTTTTAAATTAAAATATGATAATATTTGCAGAAGAGACACACATCTGAACTGTTAAGTATGTGATCAAGAGCCTGAAGAATTACTCAGTTCTAGCTGTGTCAGATCAGTATTGAGCTAATAAGTGAGCAAAAGGGTCTTGAATAACAGATGGGCTGATAGCAAAAAAAGTGCTTGAACCCCTGTTTGTATAAGAGTAGAGCACTTATAATTGAAGAAGACATTTCAAAATGTGTCACAAAGCATATAGCATGTGAAGGATGGGCTGACTTTAACTTTGGAGTCTCTTGCTTTCTCCTTGTTACGGCTGCCCTAAAAAACCTTGTGCCTCCCACAGATTCTGTGTTCTTCTTGCTGTAATATTTTCTATGTCATTTTTCTCCCATTCCTCTGAAGCACACGATGTTCCCATTTCTTGTCCTCCCAGCCAAACATTTATTTAGTATCAGGGTCAGGTCTGCAGTGGGGTTTTTATATGTTAGTGCTCAGAATTGGTGCACCTGCCTGTGAAGTTGCTTAGTTTTCGGAAAGGACCATCACATTAGGTGTTAGTTTTTCCCAGACATCCCATGGCGAAAGTCAGGATTTACAACAGGCTGAGAATGGTAAATGTGATATTTCTGGCAGGCATCATAATTTACTGGAGGAGGGGGATGTGTTTCATTTGGAGGGTGGGATTGGTGCCTAAAAGGTAGGAGGAGACTGGATCTGTCCAAATGGTTCGGGGGAAAGGCTGCCTCATGTCTGAATGCCAGTTTCTTGGGATAGATGATGAATTATTTTCAAGGTTGAAATGCTATTGTACAGGCACAAAAGAAATCTGAGTTCCTGAAGCTGAATATTTTTAGGACTGTGCTCTTTGATTCCTGTGTTCTACCTCTCTCCTGCCTTAAGCAGACAGCTCTGTTTGTGTTATTAAATGCTATGCTTAGTCCTTTTCCAGGCGCTCTCTCCTAGTGCCTGATGTATAGCGCATAACTTTCTGTCTCCTTTACCAGGAAATGTTTTCTTTATCCCTACTGACAGTAATCAAAGCTTATTTCTGAAAGCCCTCTCCTGGAGTTTTTCCATTAAAAAAAAAAAAAAAAAGAGAACCAAACCACAATCATATCAGACAGATATCCAGGAGATGTTTCTTATTGTTGCTGTTTTGCTATTATACTAGAGGAAGAGGCTGCCTTGACACTCTGAACCATTTAATGTTCCAGTGTTTTGGGGGGTGCTGGTCAGTGCATGAAGGGTGGTTGTGACATTTGAAGTTCCCCTAATTGGTTTGCAAACCCATCTTAATTTTGGTTCAGATCAGTTCTGACAGTTTTTAGGTTTTGTGTCTTTGATTGTTACATGTGTTGTTCAATACAGTGAAAGGTAAATGTTGTCTTTGTGTACAAGGAAAGTCATTCCATTTTGTGGGATCGGTGGCTTTTAATGTATTCACACAGTAAATTCAGAGAGTGCAGAACTTTCCTAGTCCTTTTCAGGTCCCTACTAATAATGTATATATAGAGCAGCATCCTAAATGTTGGTGTTTTACAAAGTAGAAAATGTCTTGAAATCAGTAATTAAAAGATATCGTATAACCCGGGAATGATCATGTTTCAAAGTGCTGCCTTGTATTCCTTTTTGTGCCTGCATCATGAGAAAAAGGGCCATGTTACTTGCTGTTAGATAAGTCACTGTTCCCACCTATTTTAATTCAGTTTAAGACTATTTTTTTACTCAGTGTTTCTACATCCAGTTCTAGCTGAAACAACACTGTTAAGAAATGACAGAATGCTAAAATGTAAAGATGGGGAAGGACCTCATAGGTCGCATCGCCCATCTGTCAGAATGTGAGTACTGCCTACAGTATTCATTTCAGTGCTAACCCAAGTTTGTACAAAGGAGTTTTAGGCAACAAAGCTTCAACCTCTCCTCTAGGGAGACTATACTATAGATTGTTTAATTTGACACATAATTGTAGCTGTGGATAAAATCTACTTGGCTGCCCTTGGCATGAAACTGAGAAATAATCCCACCGTAAAAAATTGCGAAATATTGATTGAAAAACAGGCAAGTATAATTTTCCTGATATGAAGTGCTTTTCATTAATAACATCAAAGAATTATTTAAATATATTTTTATTTTTCTTCCCTTTGCTTTTAGTCCATTTTGTGAAGTTTGTTTTTTAGTCCTATTTGCATAATAGGTCCAATCTACCTATTTGCACCCACAATCTATTTTTTCAAGTTCACAAGGATGCTTTTCCCTTTATCATTCCTCAAGGGGAATCCTATTCTTTTTTTCCAGGCCTATAATTTTAAGTGAGGTGTATTTTTAAGGTTCTGTGCAACTTCTTTGAAATAATGTTGGTTGTGCTGTACTCTCCAGTCATTTCCATTGTGGTTCAGACTTATAATGGCCCTTGGCACTTTGTTTACTTAAGCAATGTCATATCATATAGCTCCTTTTGTAGCACTGTTACTTCTCCTCAAGTTGAGTCCTTTTACATTGTTTCCTTATTCTCCTAACCTATGGTGCTGTGTTGCGTTGATTTTATATTTTGAAATTTTTTGCTTAATACTATTTCTAAGAATTGAGAGGTCAACAGCAATGCATTTTAATAGAGTATGTGAGGAGAAGTTGGTGTAGCTTTCTTTCTCCATGGAAAATGTCTCTTTATAGAGGATCTATAAGGGTATAAATATATATGTTTAATCAGTTGCTAATTTCTGTGTTTCTAATTTTATATGACAGCTTTCCTTGTGGCCACGGTACTGCTTCCACTTTCTTTTCGTTCAGAGAACTTGTTGTGGCCTTGCAGTTCTTGGAAAGGTCTAAGTGGGGAGACAATGAAAAGATGGGGACAGACTTTTTAACAGGACCTGCTGTAACAGGATAAGGGCTAATGGGGTTAAATTGAAATATGATTGAGTTAGATTAGATTAGATATAAGGAAAAGGTGTTTCACAGTGATGGTGGTAAAATACCAGCTCAGGTGCTCAGAGAGTTGGTGAATGCCCTATCCCTGAAAATACTCAAGGTCAGGATAGATGGGGCTCTGAAAAACTTGATCTATTTGAAGATGACGCTGCTTATCACAGGGGCCTTGGATTGGATGAGCTTCAAAGGTCCTTTCCAACTCAAACCATTCCATGATTTTATGATTTGTTGTTTTTTCCTACTTGGCTACATTTGTCTTACAGGAGGGCAGTTTTCTTAGCTTGGGCTTATTGTCACACTAACAGAGCCACAAGTCAGGTGCTCCCTTCAGAGCCCAGCTCAAATGAGTTCATGTCTGCACATGATACCATTGTGTACTCAACATTTTCTTTCATAACCAAAAACTTTGCTCTTTTGCTTTCTTCTGCTGGTCCAGTCTCACCTCCAATACTTGATTTGTAGGTGTTTCAGAAAATAGAGTGACTTCTGAAAAAGGTGCTGAACAAATATCTGTTCTACAGTGATATTTCAGAATAATCTGTGTTTTGAAGACAAAGCAGAGTTGACTTAGGAAATTTAACTTTCTTGCCAGTTTAGATAAACATTTAATTATTGAGTTGGACATTGAGAAACAAAGATGACAAACTCACTCTAAGGGAAAACACCTCATCTTGAGGTTCATCTTCGCTCCAGACACCTCCCCTCCTCTAGCCATCACTTCAGGTCCCACTCTGTGCCTTTGGGGAGATGAGGGACTTGGGGTCCCTCACACATGGGGTTGGAGCCAAGGCCAGGACATGCTTGTTTGCTTTGCTTCTTCTTTTCTTCTTTTCTTCTTTTCTTCTTTTTCTTCTTTTCTCTTCTTCTCCTCTTCTCCTCTTGTTCTCTTATTCTCTTTTCTCCTCTTCTTTTCTCTTTTCTCCTTTTCTCTCTCCTTTTCTTCCTTATTACTTGTTTCTCCTGCCCCGGTGGTGGGTCTGGTGGGACACTGGCTGAAACCACCTGTGCCCAGCATACAGCAGCCCTGCTTCTCCTCACAGAAGCTTCCCTTGCAGTCAGCTCCCTTGCTGTTTCCATCCAGTAGGGAGCAGAAGGCAGGCAGAAGAGGCACAGCATGCATGCTTCACTAGGATGTACTCTTTAAGCCAGACACTTGAATGTAGCAGAGTGAGGAATAACAAGGTGTAAAGTCTAGAAATTGGACTGATTTTTCTTCTCTGTGCAAAATTTTTAAACTATGAGGAAAATTGGTCCTGAAAAGAAAAAGGAAATGGCATTTGCATATTTCCACTCTCTGTCTTACATCAAGATTGCATCATTAAAAAGAGACCATCCTCTTTAATCAGTAACAATCTGATGGCATCCAAAGGTTCACAAGGAGAGCCCTGGCTAAGATTGGCAGCTGGTGATGTTCCTGCTGGGTGCTACAACCTGTAAAATTATGGAAAAAACTGGCAGTTCTGGCATGTGCTGTCCTGCATGCCACCCACAGAGCACTCAGGTTCTCAGGCAGAAGGACATTAGCAAGAAAACTGAGGTTTAAAATATGTTGGCAAGCCCTATAGTAAAGTATGAAATAGTTGTAATTTATGTAACAGAGCATCTCCATTGAGAAATGCATTTTATGCCACGCAAAGCTAAACCATGTAAAAGAGCTGATTCCCCCTGAGCCCTGGATAGCTGCGCTTCACACATGGATGTTTATCTTTCAAACTGATGTACTGGGAGTGCAGTGGTCCTGCAGTGATTTAGGGTTTGAAACAAGCTGTCGGGCAAGTGATATATTTGGAATTATTTAGTTAATTTTATTCATCACTTACAGATTCTGGGACAGAAAGGGGCACTCTGGGACATCAATTAAAACTTTTCCAGAGGACGTTAGGGTAGAAGTTTACTTCCACTGACATAAAAATCAAAACATCCTTTGTTCCAGCACAGACTCACTTGGATTTGCAGTTTATTGCAGATATTAAAAATCAAATTTGTTTCTTTAAATTCTTCCTGTATACTTAAGTGTATATACATTAAGTGAAAGCGTTTGGCAAAATAGCTTTGCCTCTGTACATTCTTAGCCAGAATCAGTGAGTTAATTTGATGCGTTGTATGGACCACAGTAATTCCCAGCTCTTGTCATGGCCACTTCAGTGCCAAAACAAGATCTTTGGTGATTTTGCTATTTGTGCTATTAGAACCTTTCCAAAACTCTAACAATTTTGTATTTCTTATTCTTTTGTCTCTATGGAGAGTTTTAACTCTGACACCATTAAGCCTTGACGACTTCTCCCTTGCTAAGCAGAGATGAGCACTCTTTGGCACTGATTCCTTTCTTGCTGGGCTCCTGTTTACAGTGCTGAATGTAACAGATTAACCTGAAAGCAGGTGTTTCATTCTTTAAGATTCATGTTCTGATAAACCTCTTTAGCAGTTACTGAATTTTGTTAAAGTAATTCTGTTTCACATTTAGTTATGCATTCTCTTTTTTGTTGTTCTCTTCTTCTGCATTGTAATTTTTAGTCCATTTGTTTCTGTGTTTTTGAGGAGGGTTTTTATAACCCCATGCAGAAATGTTACACTCAAATTTCAGGTATTTCATGATATAAAAAGACAACAGAATAAGACACTGGATAACTTGTTTGTAAGTTTAGTGTACCATGATGTTAAAAAAAAAAAGCCATATGGTGGGTAAGGCAGCCTTGACTTTTGAAAGAAAGGAGGAAAAGCCAAATATGAGAAGACACCATACTTAGGTTGCAAGTGCAGTCCAGATCCAGCCCCTCCATTGTTTGTATTGGGATCACAAATGCTTTTTTTTTTTTTCCTCTGGCCCTGCTCAGCTTTTGGAGAAAGTGTTGCAGTGTTTGTAGATGTGGCACTTAGGGACATGGTTTAGTGATGGGCTTGGCAGTACTGGGTTAGCATTTGGACTCTATGATCTTAGAGCTCTTTTCCAACATAAATTATTCTAGGGTTCCATGAAAGAAATAGCTGCAATTTTGCTTTGATTTTGTTTTTCTCCCTCTGGAAGGAGTTCCCTGTTTGTGCACACTGAGGCTGGAAAAAAAAAAAAAAATAAGTAAAGCACACAGCTAGGTCAGATAGGATGCCTAAAATTTGGATGCATGCTTTTCTTCTGGTCTATTTTGAATCTGTGTGCATTCATGTGTATTAGCACAGAATCACAGAATATCCTGAGTTGGAAGGGACTCACAAGGATCATCATGTCCAACTCCTGGCCCTGCACAGGGCATCCCCAAGGGTCACACCATGTGTCTGAGGGCATTGTCCAAATGCCTATTGAACTCTGCCAGGCTTGGTGCTGTGACCACTTCCCTGGGGAGCCTGTTCCAGTGCCCAGAGAGCTTTTCCCATTGGTATTTCTATGTCCTTCATTAGATCTTATATTGGGGGAAAAAATTATCTGTTACAATAATTATTGCTATTTCAACCTGCTAACAGGTAAGATCATTACAGGGGAAACTTCAACAACTGTAAAGTAGGTGCTTTCTTCTCAATCCCTCAGCCTCTGAATCCACACAGAAATGTTGAATTTTCCTTGTGTATGGGTTTTGGGGGGTTTTTTTAATAATGCAAATTAATACAATTTTAAATAGGAAATTATTCCTACAGATTAAGTAAAAACAATGTAAAACTCCAAGTCTGCAAATAAGGCCACCTCCTTTGAAAAGTGCAATTTGCATTTAAACTAATGGCTTTATCTGAGGTTGCATTATATACAAAGGGAGTGGTCTTGAGGATTTCTTGAGGCATTTTTCTTCTTTCATGGCAGCTGCAGCCTGTAAGCAAAGCTGCTTTTGACTTCTGTTTTATGTCTCAGAGCAGAGGTAGGTTTGTTTGCTGCTAAGTCATTCTTTAGATGTTCAAAGAGGTTCTCTATCTTTTACATTTTCTGATTAATAGCAATGAAATGACTTTTTATCTTTTAGTCTTTCAGTTTGTAATTCGGTGGTAAATATGACAAAAGGTGCTGTGTGTTCTGTGATCTTGAGGCCTCATAGCATGCCAGAGAATTACTGTTTTGACATCTAAATTGTCATTTAATCTTTCCTGCCATTGTGTGTAAATGTAAATCTATTTCTTGCAACTGTGAAACTCCTGAAAACAGGAACTTAAACTAATTCAGTATCACTTTCTTAAGGCCTTAAGCAGTCTTACAGTGTGTATCTGAGAAATGCAGCATGCCCTATTCATGTACACATATGGGGACTGCTCTACTTTGTATTATAAAGACACAAAATGCTAACATTTTGAAGTAATACAAAACTGCAAATGTATATTCCAGAGAGTGTTTCAGAGTTCAGGGCTGACTCCCTGAAAGGATGAGCCTTTAACTCTGATATACAGTCCAGAGTTTATTTAAGGTGGCCACTGACAATAATTTAATAAGCCACTTTAATAAGCCACTGACAACTCAACTTACTTTTAAAATGGTAATACATACACTCTTGTATTACTCTCAATTTCACCACCTCCTTATTTTGAGTTTAATTAAATGTAATAATGGGGATTCCTTAAGAAAAGCAGTAGAGAGTTCTAACAGCCTCAAGTTGCATAAGAGGAGGTTGAGATTGGTTATTAAGAAAAAAGTCTTCACTGAAAGGGTGATCAAGCCTTGGAGCAGGCTGCCCAGGAATGTGGTGGAATCACTGTGCCTGGAAATGTTCAAATGTGGGAACTCAGTGCATCACCTCGGATGCTCTGAGTCCCAGGGAGAGCCCCTGGGGGGCTCAGAAGTCCTGGAATGTAGCCAAAAGTACCTGGTGGCTTGATTCTGACCCTTCGAGAGTCGTGCTATCTCAACATGAGGATTCACAGGTTTCTGAGGTGTAAATGGTGAAGGACAAATGCTTTTTTAGACTAGAACATAGGTTTTAGGATTCTGGTACAAGGGGGTATGATGGAGACAAGATGGAGGATTTAGGCCCGACCTCGTGGTTCTTCTTCTTCTTCTTGTCATCCATCTTCTGTGTGATGTATGCACTTTGGATTGGCTTATGCTAAAGGTGCACTGTTCAACAAAGGTGATGGGAATTGGAGAAAAATTGTAAATATCATATACGTAATTATCAGTATAAGAATGTTCTACCGCCCCAGGGGCGGGGAGTGTGCGTGTGGCTGTCTTGCTGGTCGGATCTCAGCTGGGCAGAAGAACTTTTTAGGTAAGATAAAATAAACAACCTGAGAAAAAGATCAAAAGAAGAGTCCAGACTCATCTGTTCACCGCAGGCTGCCTGCGGACCACCCTACGCGTGTCCGACAGAGACAGGCAGCCGGTCGGACATTCAAAAACCAGTTAGGTGGGGTGCTTAGGGACATGGTTTAGGGGAGGACCCAGCAGTGTTGGATTATTGGTTGGACTTGATCCTAGATGTCACTACCAACCTCAATGACTCTATGAAATTAAAATTGCAGCTAGGAATAAGGAGAGGTGGGCAATTTCAAAATGAATGCATACTTGGTTGTGTTTTCTTGTTAAGACGTAATGTGCTGTGCTTATGATTTATAAAGTAGTGGCCACATAACTGTGTTTGTGATTTTGTGGTCTGGTGTTGAATATAGTCCTGCATAGTAGGAGCAGTTAAAACAAGGACTTATGAATGCTGGAGAAAGCAACCCAGTATGATATGGATAGTCTCTAAAACTGTGAGTGGTATGATTAAAACCAGTCAATCAGGATAATGCTAGCATTCATGGTAGAGGGAAAGTTCACCTTGTCTGAGAGGTATGAGTCATGTCATACACTTGTAGAGAATTTGGCAGCAGAGCAATTGTTCATGAAATAGACCATGTGCCTTTTTGTTCTATTTCTACTGGCTCCAAGTGCTTTTACTCTATCTTGCTTCTAAGTTGTGCTTTTGGCAGAAAAGCAAGCAGAACAATCTTGTATATATTTGTGGAAGCAAAGTGTTTTATGCTCAAGTCCTTTAAGAAGAAGAATAAAAAAAAAATCTCCCTTTTTTTTTTTTTTTTTTTTTTTTTTTTTTTTTTTTTCCCAAAGCTATTCAAGTTTTGTCTTAGCTATGCCCGTCTTCCACTGCAGCTGTCAGTGTGATGCCTGTTTTCAAAGCACAGAGATGGCTCAGCTGAAAGCAGTGCTTCCAGTCAAGGGGAGGAGGAAGGTTCATGCAGGGAGCAGGAGCTGCTCAGTACATTGTTAGCTTAGCATAATACTTAATGTGTAGGTAGGGATTGGGATGGAGAGGGAAGTGAGGAATGGGGAAAACAGGATTACACAATTCACTGCACTCAGTAATATTCACATTGCTGGTGATTGGTTTGGTTTTATTTTGTGTCTGGGAAAAGCTGGTAAAGTGTAATTTACTTGGTAAAATGTGATTCAGGTTCTTGGTCAAGACGGCAGAGGAGGTCAAAGCACAGAGTTAGGAATAAAGTTCCTAAAGTTATCTTCCAGGAAGCTGCTTCTTCTCACCCAGTCTGAAGCCTAGATAAAAACTATATAGATCTGTGTGGGTATACAGATTGAGAGCTAAGAGGCAGTGCTATCTCAAAGACACTCTAGGCAGAGGTTCTCAAAAGAATCTCAACATGTTTTTGCATGCCTTTGTTAATTTATGCAGAGTTGGGAGTACTGTTGATGAGTTCAGGTTCATAGATTTGTCCATGTTCTCCATTAGAAGTACAGAGATAACTGAGTATCTTTTTTGAGAATTAGGTGAACCAGTGTGGCATGTTTTCAAGTCATGTTTTCATAGATACAGACACATCATTCTGGAAAGTAAAATCTTCGACTCCTTGTTGATACTAATCTTATCCCTTCAGTAATTTCACAGTGGTTACAGGACTGTTTTGATTCTATTGTGTACTCCATGGCTAGCACTATATTTAGGGCTCTCTCCAGTGATTGCAAACTGTCTTCTCAACTTTGCATGATTGAATTCTCCTACTTTAAAGCGTGAGCTACAAACAGGGCCCAGCTAATGAAATAATCTCCATTTCCTGCACTTTAATGCAATTTTGCAGCTCAGGAGGTTAGTGTTCTTCAAATTACCATATATCAGAGAGATGGGAGCAAGATGTATCTATTAAATCATATTTCTTATTAAAAAAAAACAACAAAACAAATACCTGCCCCCCCCAAAAAAAAAGAAA